>PVLC010004558.1:35197-53834 GCA_004027655.1 Graphiurus murinus | reverse complement strand
CCTCAGGGTCCATTTTTAGGAACTTATTCTATGTAAATAATTAGGCAAGTGTACAAAATATGTATTTTCTGGGATATTCACCAATGCTTAAAAATGTTTAGAAATCACTTAAACAGAAAAGCATCAAAATTTCCTCAAAAGAAGCCTGGGTAAATAAATGATGGCATGTCTATATAAGATATAAATTGAGATATAAATTTATATTTATTAATATAGGAAGATATCCAACACATGTTGAAAAATCAGGATATAAAACAGTTTATGAAAAAGTTGCAGATTTGTTAAAAAGGAAAAAATATTTTAAATGCACATATTTGAAAGGAAAAAGTATTGAAGGCGTAGGAATTCTGATTTTTTTCCTTTCACTTATTCTCTTTTCTAGCATTTCTATGGTGAACATGAAATATCACTATGACAGTGAATAATAAAGTGAAAAAACATTTGCTATAAAACAAGAATATTCTAGTTCTAAGTCAGTTCTCAATTTCCGTGTTCATTCATTTCAAGTTTTCTTTGCTTTTTAATAATCTGGGGTTTCTTTCCTGACTTAATTCCTTTAAACTGATGAAGAAAATAGGTAACAAAGCACTGTTGGAATAACAACGTGCAGAAAGAAAGCAGCAACAATATTGCCTGCTTAGCAATCTATCTGGAAGCAATCTTTTTGTCCCAAACCCTGAGGAAGCAGTCTCTGGAAATTTGCTCATCTTTTCCCTAGACCTGCCTGGAGGAATCATAAATCCTGGTTTTCCATACTCCCGGGCTACTAGGCCAGCCCACCCAGCCCCCATTCTTTTCCTTTAGCACCTACTTCACTTTTATTTGGAATAGTTTTTCCTGCTCTTTGTAAAACTTTCAGCTCTGTGGTCCTGTCTCCCGCAGGGTTCACAGCCGACTTCTTAGGCTACCAAACTTCAGTGATGAATCCACTGTATCCAGGTCCTAATCTTTTGCAGCGTTTGCTCAGTAACTGCCCGCCAATTCTGGCTAGCAAATTCTGACTAGCAGCCTCCAGAGAAATCCCTGCTGGGAGGGATTCCACCAGACCTAGCTCAAAGTTTCCCATCCCCCCCCCCTTTCCTTTCCAGGTCCCTTATCTAGGCCGGCTGACAAACTAACCAGATCTAGTGTGCAATCTACAAGATTCTGCAACTTCTTACACTGCCAAGACAATGAGTCCAGTATTCTAGGAGCAACTGACACACCTTTTTTTTTTTTTTTTTGCGGTACTAGGGATTGAACTCAGGGGCATTCTACCTCCGAGCTATAGCCCCAGCCAGCCCTATTCTTTATTCTTTTTATTTTGAAACAGGGTCTCACCAAGTTGCAGAGTGCCTCACTAGGTAGCTGAGGTTGGCCGCAAACCTGGATCATCCAGTCTCAACCTCCCAAATGCTGGGATTACAAGCCTGTGCCACCACGCCCGGCTCTGACACACCATTTTTGAACACTCACCAGATACACATAAATCCTAGCAAGGTATGCTATTGGTAGGCTTAAAACTGTAAGATTATTATTATTTTTTTTAAATCTTTAGGCAGAAGTAAAATTATCTACAGGGGAAAATAGTTTTTATAAAATAATTAATTATAAACTGTCACTGTTTAATAAACAAATTTTGATTACATGTCAGCCAACAATACTTTTCATGAAAAGCTTTATTTTCTAACTCCCCCCCCCCCCACACACACCTGATGTTCTATTTACCAAGTCTCTTTTTTTTTTATTTTTGCGGTACTGGGGATTGAACTCAGGGACATTCTACCTTTGAATAAGAAGCCCTACTTCTTATTCTTTATTTTGAAACCAGGTCTCACTAAGTTGCGGAGTGCCTCACTAGGTAGCTGAGGCTGGCCGCGAACCCGGATCCTCCGGTCTCAGCCTCCTGAATGCTGGGATTACAAGCTTGCGCCACCACACCCGGCACCAAGTCTCTTAAGTGGAGGTATTATTGTACTAACTTTACAAATTAAATGACTTGCCCAAGACTACGCAGCTAATAAGGCAATACATTCAAAACAAGCATCCAGAGCCTGTACTCTCCATGAAATGTCAAGGCCTCTTTTGGGTTATATGTTTTCTCCTCTTTATAGGAGCATGGCCATTGTTACAGTTTCAATGTAGAATGTCCCCCTCCCCCTGGAACATTGTATTGGCAATGCAAAATAGAATGAACTTAAGTACTAAGTAGTTGGGTTATATTTATTTAAAATGGTAAGCCCAGAGCCAGGCGTGGTGGCGCATGGTTGTAATCCCAGCATTTGGGAGCCTGAGACCCGAGGATCCGGGTTCGCGGTCAGCCTCAGCTACCTAGTGAGGCACTCCGCAACTTAGTGAGACTCAGTTTCAAAATAAAGAATAAAAAAAAATAGGGCTGGGGATGTAGCTCGGAGGTAGAATGCCCCTGAGTTCAATTCCCAGTACCGCAAAAAAAAATAAAAATTAAAATAAAATAAAATGGTAAGCCCACTCTCTCACAATAAGGATATTTCCAAGTGATGTCCAATACTTTATGGTAAAATCTGATCAAACCTAGGATGGAGGAAACAAACCCTATGTCACCCTTGGCTTTGATTTCTGGGGATATGCGTGGAGCTGCTTCTAGGTCATAAGAAGGCAGCAGGTATTGTGACTAAAACACTCAGAGTACAGGTCCAAGCACCTGCCTCCCTTCCTATCTATGTGATCTTGGAGACGTTTTACTCCCTCTCTGGGCTGTTGTTTTCCACATGTGTGTAACAAAGGGGTTGGGCCTCTGGCCACTTCAGGCTCTGAGATCTTTGGTGATTTCCCACTCTTTCACTTCACTGATGCCCCTCCATTTGGTCTAAGCACACCAGCTTCTAACCAGTTCCACGCAAGCGTTGCTGAGTGTGTGAGACCTCTCTGGACTCACCCAGACATTAGTCACTTCCGCTCAGTGAACCCAGAGAGTTGACACTGCTACTGTGATGAAACCTCTAACAACAAGCTCTAATGATCTGTTTCCTTATCATTCCTTGACTTCAAAAGCCCAGCTTGTCTCTGTGCCTTTTCTACCCTTTCTGTTCACCTCCTGTCTCTTAAGGCTCAAGTTCTAGCTTTAATATAAAGGCTTCTCTGGCCCTTGAATTACTCTTTCCTCTAAACCTCACTTCTCAAGGGGCAAGACAAAATAACTCCTGCTATTTATCTTTTAATATGCATATTCTGGACCCCAAAATTGAATAGTTCACTTGATAGCAGATATTTATTGAGCACTTATTATATGCCACATACTAGGTTAGATTCTAGAAACACCACCTTCATTCACTGCCATCATGGGGCTTAGACCCCACAGAACTGTCCAGCATGCTTAATGTGTACCTCATCTACAGTACTTACCACAGCAGCTGCGTTTAATAAATGGCAGCAACAAGTGTTCTGAACATTGCTCTCTTATGATTGTGATGAAAAAAAAACCAAAAACACTACACAGAGTTTTTTGGGTTTTTTTGTTTTTTGGTTTTTTTTTTTTGCGGTACTGGGGATTGAACTCAGGGGCATTCTACCTTCAAGCTTACCCCCAGCCCTATTTTTTATTCTTTATTTTGAAACAGGGTCTCACTAAGTTGCGGAATGCCTCACTAGGTAGCTGAGGCTGGCCGCGAACCCAGATCCTCCGGTCTCAGCCTCCCGAATGCTGGGATTACAAGTGTGCGCCACCACGCCCGGCTTACACAGAGATTTTTAAAAATCATTAAATACCTTAACTTCTGTTTGCCTTAACTACTTAGGTTGCACACCTAGAAGGATTTAGGACTGTACTGGTGTAATTCAGTTTTCAGTCTTCCTCTAAGGTGGCCCTGGGTGGGGCCTGGAGAGCAGAAGAAACTGAATTCTCTGTCCACAAAGCAGTGAGGAAAGCGCCAGAGGAATTCCATAGTATTTTTTTGACAAAGATTGCTATAGGTCAGCAATATTCAGAAGCATTTCCATATTTCAGTAGGTGTTAAAATTACATTTCCCCCACATTTTGACATCTCAGAAATAAACAGCACGTCAGAGTTTTAAATAGCAATCTTCTTCTTAACACTAAGAGAATTAAAATTATGTAGTACCTTATAATAGATGATTATTTTAGATTCAATGAAATGTGATATATTTCATCAATTTATCTCCTCTCAGGTTACAATAAGAGGAAAGGAATTTACTGATTTCATAGAACCAGCTCTGCTGTAGAGCCAGGCATGCAAACATGTATCATCCTACCAGATATAACCGCCAGCATCACCCCACCCAGAGGCTTGACAGCGTATGTTAACACAGCCATGGCACTTCCTGGCTTCTCAGAAAATATCAAATTGGAAAACTCTGGTATGAGGATAGCTATGTCAGGTTTCTGAGTCCCTGCCTGGATATGCCCTGCTACTGCAAGTTACCTGCCCTGATTCACCCTCCTCTCTCTGTACCCCTTAACATCCTCAGTCCATATGTTAGAAGATACCCTAGAAAATTACACTTCCCCATCCAACCTCAATTTCTTGCCTTTTCTTGATTGCTTTTAGTTTACATAAACCTGGGATCTCCCTAGGCCAATATTGCTTCCTTGTTGATAGAACATGATGAAAAAATAATTTAGGCAACGGCTTAGGAAGAAAGCAGCCCAATTTCTTAAGAAAACAGCTCATGATCCTAGGATGTAAAGCCTTTGAGTTGGACGGGAGTTGGTCAGACTGGGGGTGTTATAATCTCAGGAATGCCTTACTGTCTCTAGAGCTTCAATTACCTCCCAACTCTCGAAGAAATATGGCCCCACAATGATTTCTTCTTGCCTCCTACCCACTCATTCATCTTCAAACTAACACTGACATCCTGATTTTTACAAGTAAACACAGGGAAACTTTTCAACTCTACCCCCTTCAGCTACAATCACATCTTTCATTATTTTTTGTAAAAGGTCATGCAAGAGTGGTCTACATGTTCTTCCTTGATGACCTTGCTTCCCAGGTTCCTTTCTAAGTAAACTCTGTAGTCTTATTCTTCTAGTCAAATTATCTTCTTAGTCAACCAGTAACCTCCTAAATAAATCCCATGGGATCATTCTTGATTTGCTATGGCAACTGAGTGTTGGCTATTTTCTCTTTAAATTCTCTGATTTTCTCTGGACCTCTCAAATGATCTCACGCCTTCCCTTTTGCTGGCCTCCCTCCTCCTCCTGCCCCATAATTGTGGGCACCTCCTAGACTCAGTTCTCTGGACACCTGCTCCTTGCCCCCGTATCCCCTTCCTCAGAAAAGTCATCTGCAGCCGGGCGTGGTGGCGCACGCTTGTAATCCCAGCATTCGGGAGGCTGAGACCAGAGGATCTGGGTTCGTGGCCAGCCTCAGCTACCTAGTGAGGCACTCCGCAACTTAGTGAGACCTGGTTTCAAAATAAAGAATAAAAAATAGGGCTGGGGGTATAGCTCGGAGGTAGAATGCCCCTGAGTTCAATCCCCAGTACCGCAAAAAAAAAAAAAAAAAAAAAAAAAAAGAAAAGTCATCTGCTCACAGTTTCATGTTGACATCTAGGAGAATGGCGAGCCATGCAGCTCAGCTCTTCCTCCTCAGGCTCTGGTTCAAATTCCCATTTGGCTTCTAAGATTTCAGTAGTCTTTCTCACCACCTTTTCCACATACCTGAGTCACCACAATTCTGTATCTTTGCTCATAAAATTTCCCCAACTAGGAATCTCCTCTTTGCTTATCTCTATATCAACCCCAGTTTTCCCTAAAGTTTTAGCCAAGTTCCAACATCTGTCTCCCTAAAGTCTTTTCCAATAACCCAAGTAAAAATAAATCTTTCTCTTGTCTGATTGTTCATAGCATTTACTGCCTATTCTGTGTATTTATGTATTTCATTTAATTGTTCATATTCTTACTTTTGTCTCCTCAACTGATCCATAAACTTGTGTGTGTGGAAGGGTAAGCTTCTCTCAATACCCGTAAGGCTTGGTGCAGTGCCAAATATAGACACTAGCTAATAAACACCTGCTCAACTACATTCAAAGGGGATGTGGGCCTATATGTTTGTATAATAATAAGCTTAAATACTGACTGTTGTTATAGAGATATCTTGTTCAAATACTTGCAATGAAGAGGAATCTTCAATGTCAGAGTCCTTAAAACTTTGAATTGTCAAAATGCCTCCAAATCTATGCAGGTTTTTCTTATCTCGAGAGAAAAACAAAACAGAGGATCTTCTTGGAATCTGCTTCTCTACTGCAATTACTGTCCATACTTTTGAGGAATTTCTGTAATTTCCTTATCACCACTCCCCTGTTGTCCCCCACCCCCCATCACTGTTAAGTGTTCCAAGCCTCTGCAGCTCTTATGCCTCTCTCCTCAGTCCATATCCTCTCTTCTATTTTGCTATGTTCACCTGGCTGCAGCCCTCTGTCTGCAGCCTGCTCTGATTTCCCTTTTGCAGCATTTTCTGCTCTTCTAAGTTCATTTATGCAGAATGAATCTATGGCTGTGCTTCTGGCTTCAACTGGGGCAATGCAGCAAAAGGGCTGGTCTGGGAATCAAGGGACTCAGATTCTCTTCCTGACCTGCTGCTTGGCTGAGCTCCCTCCGACACATGTTTCCATTTTTCTGAGCTCTCTCTTCATTTATAAAATAACTAGGTCGCATTTAAGTGTTTTTCAAGCATTCTTTACTGTGACTCATACTTTACATTGTGACTTTGTGTGTGTATGTATACAGTTACAAAATGCTTATATGTGTACATGTATACATATACACACTCACACATGCACAAAAATATTACCATGTGAGATACATTATAAATTTCTTCTATTCCCTTTTATTTTTCAGAAATTCTGGTTGTAATCCATTAAGACTTCAAAGACCCTATCATTAGTTATCTATTTTTTTTTTTTTGCGGTACTAGGGATTGAACTCAGGAGCATTCTACCTCCGAGCTACACCCCCAGCCCTATTTTTTATTCTTTATTTTGAAACCGGGTCTCACTAAGTTGTGGAGTGCCTCACTAAGTAGCTGAGGCTGGCCGCGAACCTGGATCCTCCGGTCTCAGCCTCCCGAATGCTGGGATTACAAGCGTGCACCACCACGCCCGGCTAGTTATCTATTATTTATAAGGACACTGGACCTGTTTATATGTAAGGTTTCTTCTAGTTATAATATAAAAGGATTTTATGGTATAGCCTTCCAACCCTGAACTTATAGCCTTAACTCTCACCTGAATTCTAGTTTCATATTTTTATCTGTAAGAGATTTTCATTCGTATTTCCTAATATCACGTAAGGTAACATGGTAAAATGAAATTTGAAACATCAAGTCCCCTTCCCATCATAACTATGTTATTAGCAAGTGAAAAACCTTAAAGACAGCTCTTGGTCTAGTAATGGTAGAGTAGCTTAACATTGTACTAATCTCCCTACTGATAACCATTAGCAACTCTGGACAAGATATTAAAATAATAACCATATGAAGGCATTAGAAAGCAATTAAAAGCAAGTAGAAACTGGAAAGACTCAAAACAAGAAGAGCAAACTAGGTAAGATTGGCATTTATCCACTTTTTCTCCCAGGGCAGTCCCTAGTCTTCTGGCATAGAAGAGAATAAAGCAAGAGAAAGGGAGTAAGGAGATAGAGATTCAAGTCTGGGGCTCTGAAGAGGCTAGACATTAAGAAGGAAATCCTGAAAAAGAAGACAACATATAGAAGAGAATCCCAAAGTCTATGTAGAAATTTCCTTCAAATTCTTGAATTGAACTATGTATGAGATGAGACATTTCCAAGGATGAGACTCCAAGGAACCCAGAACCCAGCAGAAAATAACAGTTGGAGCCAAAGTGCCCCGCATATATTCAGCAACTGAGCAGGTGCTGGGTAGAGAGATCTGAAATTTGAGACCCTCTAAGTCAGGAAGTTTGATTAGCATTTCCAGTTTTCCAATGAAACTTCAGAAGATCACCACCTTGGGACTCAGGGCCACCTCCTAACACTAAGGGCCACGCCTGAGGACTAAGGGCAAAACCATAACAAACCTGCCCTAACAAACCCAAAACAGAGACCTCTAGAAGAGAAGGAACTGATCAGGCAGGTGAGGGAGAGAAAACCAGCAGAAAGACTTGGCTTCTGGCCTGGGAGACACCCTGGGAGCAGCCACTCAACAGCACTGCTTTCTCAGAGGCATTCCTGGTGAGGTGGGGAGGGAGAAGGGAGGAAGAAATGCAGTGTTCCTCTTGGACTATTAAAATTGAGGTGTTTACGGTCCAAGGACAGATGTCCAGTGGGGAGCAGTGACTCTCAATCTGTAGACTGGGGGAGCAGGGAGTCTGATGGGGCAACTTGTAAAGGGAAGGGAGATGGGTGGCTAAAACACAGGGAAATGGTGGCTATGAGCACCTACTATGTTCTAGACAGGTGCTTTATTTATCTAACCTCATGCTGAGTCAAGTTTTATCTTCATTTTACTAATAGGGAATCCAAAGCTCAGAGAGGGCAAAAGGATTTGTCTGAAGTTACTGTTCATGAATGGTGGAGCTCACGTTTGAGCTCAAGGCAGAAGCACACAGAGGCTCCTTTCCTTTCTGTAATTACATGTGGTTTCTGTGTGGTACTTAAGAAGGCTTGCACTCAGAAGCAGCAGGTGGGCAGAATGTTAGAAAGCAGAAGAATTTCTAGTAAAGATGAGATTTTAGTGCTGGTCAGGGAGGATATGAGCCTTAAAAGGGACGCTGCCTGAGCTGAATGGGAACAGCACTTCCAAAAGTTAAGTTCTTAAAGACAAAGAGCTGTAAAAATAGAAATGATATAAGGTGAACTGAAGCTGGCTTCAGAGAGATCAGAGGGCACATTTACAACACTCAAGAGAGAAGGGCTTGCCTCCTGTTAAGTCAAACAGAGTAAAAGCACCTGGTTACAGTTAGGAGGCTGATTACAATAAGGAACTACAGCAAGAAAACAAAGTCCACTGAAGGGACAGGTGTGGGGGAAGGGAATGGGAACAACACAAACACCAACACCGGGAATCACAGAACTAAGCTGGAAGGAATCTAGACGTCACCACCTGAGATTCTTATCATTTCAGAGAGAAAATACTCATGGGGAAAAAAAAATGACTAGCTGCTAAATACCTCAGCCTCCCAACTAAAGCTGAGTTTGGTTTCTTTCTTTCTTTTTGGGGTACTGGGGAGTGCACTCAGGGGCATTCTATCTCCGAGCTATACCCCCAGCCCTATTTTTTAGTCTTTATTTTGAAACAGGGTCTCACTAAGTTTCAGAGTGCCTAACTTGGTAGCTGAGGCTGGCCGCGAACCAGGACCCTCCAGTCTCAGCCTCCCAAATGCTGGGATTACAAGCATGCGCCACCACACCCAGCTTCTTCATCTTTATCTTTATAAGTGCAGGTAAATAGCCTGCTTTGTCCAAAACGATGCCCTGGAAATTGGAGTTAAATCAAGCCTGTGTTGGAAGACCACTGTCAGTCCCAGGATCTCACCAGGGTTTGTTTCTTTGGTCTTTGATGGCACGCAGCACAAATCTAGCCAGCCAGCCTATTCTGAAGGAGACCTAGATGAAATAGTTTCCACTTAAGAGAAGGAGGTATACAATGGACCTTCCAGATTGCTCACCTTCTCTGGGTCTAACTAAGCCCTATCCTCTGATTATAACCTGAATTCCCCCAAATTGTCCAGAACCAGACAGGCCGCTTGGAGAATACACAATATAAAATAAAGTTCAGTAGGGAGTCTAGTAGTTATAAAAACAATACAGCAAAAATAAAGTTCATTTCATAGAATTGGAGAAGACACAATAGCAAGCAAGAAAGAATCTCTACATGCTAAAAGACTCCTATGAGCCCCAATTTATACATCACTTAGTGAAGGCTCAGTGAGATGAAAGGATTTGAATACCAAACGTGTATAAAGCACCCTGCAAAATATAAATAGTCTTCTGAATTCTACAATAGGTTTAGTGCTCATCATTTACTGAAGACTCCAGAACACCAAGGAATGAACAGTCTGTTTAAAAAAAAGTAAAGTGTACTTTTTCACTAATGTCTAAAGAAGTGTAGGGATTGAAACAAACCAGCTAGTAAATACATTTTAGCTCAGTGCCCTGATATTCAGTTTGCTGACCCCACAAGACAAACAAAAATTTTAAGGTAAGAATGGAAAGAGATTTGAGATTAGAGACAGCCAACAAGACTGAGAGGAGTAAAGGAAAGTTTCCATGAGATGGCTGCTTGGTTTTGAAAGTTATGCTGCATATTTACAGCAAAACTATTCTGTAAAATGCCTCTCAAAGGAATCACATCAAAAAGGTTTTTCTCATGCAAAATACACTTGATCAGATTGTAGGAGCAGAGTCCTTAAGTACACCAGTGCTCCTTGTACCTAGTAGAACTAACCACCCTTTTCATCTGTTTTCATGCTTTATCCTATCAGAGGCTAGTCGAGTTCCTACCTTGGGGTTTCCTCCTGTTCTGTACAAACTCTGAGCGCCTGAGAGTGCTGGGTGCAGTACGACGGAGGCAACTATTCCTTCTCCAAGTATCTGGGCCAGTGAATGTTCTCTCTTCCTCCAAGGGCCAGGTGTTCTTCTCTAAGGAGGGGCTCTGAGGAATCCCAAAGTGACATTCTCCTTGCTCTCCCCTAGGAGGTTGACTCTGCAGGCCAGCTGAGATGATGCCCCTGCCCCTAAATGCTATCATTTCTGGTTTGTCAATGCCATTATACTCCAAATTCTCTGCACGATGGAGGGAATCTGTTCCTTTGTAATTGTGAGATTTATACTCATAGTTTTCAAAGAAAGTATCATAGCCTGTATTTTCTTTATTAAAATTACCCTGATCCGTGGCATGAGTCTTTGTTTTAGGATAGATTTTATCATTGTGATAAACATCCCTGTCTTCTTCACAGTACTTAAATTCTCTACCTCCATTGACACCATTCAAATCTGGAAAGTCCACAGACTGGCTATTAGTATAATTCCTAGGAACATGATATAAACTGTTGAGATCTCTATGGTACAAATTAATATCTTTACAATCCTCAAGAGTGTAATTAAAATTCCTGAGGCCAATATACCAGTTTTGAGGTTGATATAAATTCCCCAAAGGATCATCCAAACCCCTGTAGCCAGTCCATGGTTCATTTTTTTTCCAGTCCTTGGGATTATAATTGAAATCCTTAGATTCTACGTAGCCATTCATCTTCCCATTTTCTCCAGTTTTCCTGATCACATCTGGGCTTCCCAAAAGCCAATCATCCTTCATCTCAAGCCTTGGATTCCTATAACATACATTTTCTGGATTCCTAGAACCATCACAGCCTCTTTGGAGTGTACAGTCCTTTCCACTTTTATTTGCTTCCCCATAGTCCATATAGCGTGCTTCACTCTGCTCAAAATCCCAGTATCCACAATCCCTTTTTCTGTAGGGCCGATTCTGCCTCCTGGCCTGGAATGTGGAGTCCAAGTCATTTTCTGCATAAAGTTCATCCAGCACTGCAAGGTTCCTTTTCTGGAGACTTCTGTAGTCTTCATATTCCCAACTGGAGCCCCAGGACCCTTTCTTCTCCACTTCTCTTTCTTTTTGAATCTCGTGGGTTTCACTCATATTCAATACAGACACGAGTTGTACTTCTCTTTGCCATGGGCCTTGGCTGAGCTGAAACTCGGACAGGTGCACTATAGCCTAAGGCTGGATCTGTCCTGCTTAAAATGTCTCCCAGAGCACTTGA
Organism: Graphiurus murinus; assembly: GCA_004027655.1. Classification (NCBI taxonomy): domain Eukaryota; kingdom Metazoa; phylum Chordata; class Mammalia; order Rodentia; family Gliridae; genus Graphiurus; species Graphiurus murinus. Next base: position 42,119 of record PVLC010004558.1, on the reverse strand, counting down.
GACACTCTTCCTGTTGCTCCGGTGGAGCAATGTGGAGTCATTTCAACTTCAGGATCCAATCAGGGAGCTACTATATCTTTTCTCTCAGAGGCCAGAAGATAATTAGTAACTAGAGTCCATGTGATTGGAGTTGGCAGGCGTGTTGGTGTTTCCCTCAAGCTGGTCAGACTGGCTTGGCTGCTTGTGTGCTGAAGCATTCTGCTGCCCTAAAGGTTTTGCAGAAAAAGCAGCATGAAAGAGAAAGTGCTCCCTTTGAAAGCCCCAGGTAGGGTCATATATCAGTTCGTTTGCCTCTTTAGTCTTTTAGCAAGCCTCCAGGTGTGTTAAAAAAAACTGCTCCATGTTCAGCCCACACTGGATCCCTATCCTGTTCCCTGTTCCTCAAGTCTCGTTTTCCAGTGTTTGGACCTCTGAAACTCTTCAGACTGCCTTTCCTTTATTTACTTAGAGCACAACTGTCCATCCTTTGAGTGCTTTGCTTCTACAGAATTTGAATTACCAGGCAGAACACACTCAAATCACATGCCTATCAAGCTCCTACTACCAATGCCTCAGCCGTCCCACAAAGGGGGAGAAGGCACTTCCTTTTCACTCCACTCTGGTGAGTAAGTAATTCTATGGTGTAAACATTCCTGTCCAGAAGAATAGAGTTGTATATGCTTTGACATTTTACTAGCTATTTATCATGCTTGAGAAGCATCAAAAAAATTCATTTCTTAATTCTCTTTTCTATTCAACTCACAGGGCATATTTAGGAACTGGAGAATGAGGCTAGAAATCATGAAGGCTGTTATCAAGAGCCTATTTGGATTAAATGAATGTTAGATACCTTTCATATGTGAGGCACTAGTAAAAGAAAGAAGGATGAAGTTTGTCCCTGCCTCACTCAATGAAGGAGCCATACACTGTAAAGTAAGATCGAATGTGTAAGTGCTCTATAACAAGCACAAATTGCAGTGACCACAAGCCAAGTCCCTGGTGCAGCATGGGGAGGTCTTCATGGAAGTGGTGGCATTTGAACGGTTCCCTCAGGATAAGCAGGATTCTCATGAACTTTGTATACAGGGAGAACTAAGACATGAGGAATGGTTTGAAAAACAGAAGATGTAGAAAAAGTAGTGAGATAAGCTGGTGGGTCAGATTCCAAGGGACTTGAATGCTATTTGTTTTATTTGATGGTTAATGAAGGGTCTTTGAAGTTTTGATAGGGGAATAGCACTCTAAAAGATAGGTATTAATTAGATTACTCTTTTAACTGTCGGGTCATTTATTGGCTGTCCAGGAATGATTCCTTGAACTTTTATCTAATCCTTATTTGTGAAACAGTGTAAAGACCTCTGAGGAGACCAGGAAGCTATGCTTTGCCCATAATTAGATGTTTGCTCTACTACTTACTAACTATGCAATCGACCCATCCATAAGATAAGGCAGCTGGCCTTAGTGACTTTAATTCCTCCAGCTTTAATAATCCATGCTTCTATTTTTCCTTTACAGCTTTTTTCTTTCCTCAAACACCTAACATGTTCTTACATACCTCTTGAGGTCTCTACTAATGGTGACTGAATGCACCTCTACACGCCAAACCTTCTGATGTCCTTGTGAGGTTTTTATCCACTTGTTCTGTTCCCTTGTGCCTTCTAAAACCACCACCACCACCACCACCAGCGAGAGCCCCAAGTTCCTGTGCTTGCAGAGTATATTGAGTGCTGTGATCAGTATGAGGAAGTTGATAAAAATTTTCTTTTTGATTTCTACTACTCTGCAAGGTAGGCATGTAATTAACCTTATTTTACCACAGATAAAGAAATAATCAGAGTTTAAGTAACCTGTCCAAGATGACATAAACTATTACGTAGTAGGGCCATGATTTGAACCCAGATCTGTTTGACTTCATGGCACTAGACGAAAAGGACTATCTTTAAATGTAGCAGCACCTAAATTTCCCTCAAATCAAGTGAACAAGTAAACTCTGTCATAATCTAATTCAGAAGTAGAACACTCCCCCCCCCCCCCCCGCCCCACACATACACAAAGTACCATTCTGTCACTCCCCCCAACCCTGGTCATTCCTTACCATCCAGCACATGAGCACACAGACCTTGCACAGGAACACATAGGGCTGCCCAGTGCTGACTGACTCAGTAACCTATGACTTATCACTGAAACCAATTAAAGACTGTGATTTGGTTCACTGCATTAATAGGAGTCTACAGAGAACCTACGAGGAGGGAGAATACCTAGCTTCTAGAAGCTCAATTTCTGCTAATAATCAGTCTGTGCTATGCTTATCTTTTCTGACTGTTTTCTTATGGGTGAAATGAAGAAGTCAACGGTTTCTCTGCTACTTTAAAATTTTATGATCTTGCTATTTCCCATCCAACTGAAAGTAAAGATAAATCTTTCTTTAACTGTTATGGAAAACAAAGCTCTCCTTAGCAACTTAATATCTTTGATAAAGGTAGCATGATAAGAAAAACACACCTAGCTGGGCGTGGTGGCGCACGCTTGTAATCCCAGCATTTGGGAGGCTGAGGCTGGAGGATCCGGGTTCGCGGCCAGCCTCAGCTACCTAGTGAGGCACTCTGCAACTTAGGGAGACCCTGTTTCAAAATAAAGAATAAAAAATAGGGCTGGGGGTATAGCTTGAAAGCCCCTGAGTTCAATCCCCAGTACCGCAAAAAAAAAAAAAAGAAAAACACACCTAATAAATGAGCCAAGAGAAGAGATAAAAAGAGAACTAAATTATAGGTCAGAAGGATACTTCTTAAAAATGATCCAGGAGAAGTGTTGTGAAGCTAAAAGAAGTTGTTGAGTCAGGTGTGGTGGCACATACCTGTGATCTCAGTACTTGAGAAACTGAATAGGAGGACTGCAGGTTCAAGGCCAGCCTCCACAACTTACACCCTCAGCTACTTAGTGAGTAGTGGTGTTTTGTGATACTGTTGAAAAGATCCAGTGAGATATTACTTCTGTGTAAAGGGAAAGGGAGAGCCAGGTGAGGTATGACTGTCTCCGAGGCTGTATTTCACCAGCAGTCCTAGCACCAAGGAAAGGAAAAAGTTACTGTCCCCTTTCCCTCAGCCACATGTCTTTGTACACAAATTTATCAATGGGCTGCAAAAATAGCAATCTGTTCACAAGTTTTGGATTAGTTCTGGGCCTTAGTATTGTGCAGATAAAACTGAGGCAGTTTATATCTTCATGAAAGCCTTATCTTTAAAGCCCTAAAGGTAGTAAGATTTAGAAAAGGAAAATTGGATGAGTCCCCATAATATAATCAGCTATTCATTCTACTTATCCAACAACAATTTCTGAGATTGAACACAGGGGCATTCTACTACTGAGCTATACTCCCAGCCCTATTTTACTTTTTATTTTGAAATAAGTTGTCACTAAGTTGTAGAAGGCCTCATTAAGTAGCTGAGGCTGGCTGCAAACCTGAAATTCTCCTGTCTCAGCTCCCAAGTAATGGGATTGCAGGCATGTGCCATCATGCCCAGCTAGTTCCTAAACTTTTGTTAATGCCCTTGTAATGGCTCATGCTGTTCCTCCAATGTTAGGGTCAATTCCTCACTTCCTAAGACTCTGCCTAGAGACATTATCATTCCTATAGTTCTTGCTATTTTCCAAGTTCTGCAAATACCTCTTGTCTTACCTGTAACTTCACTGTACATCATCTCCTTTTATTATACTGGAAGGTACTTGAGGGCAAGGATCATGTCTAACTTATCTTCCTTTCTCCAGCCTAGCTCTGTAGCTGGAGTATATAAAAATTTAAATGTTTAATGAGTCAATGCTTGTAGCATTTACTTGGCACATGCCAGATGCTAGGTAGAAGGCAGTTTAATTTAGAGGTTAAGAGTACACTTTGCCCTGAGCTTGGATCCTGACTCTGACACTAACTACCTGCATAATCTTGGGCAAATTAATCTCCCTAAGCCTGTCTCTTCACCTTTTCAGTATCAAATCTACCATGCTATCTTCATCTGGTCCCACAGGCACTGCCTCTCACCTCTGATCTGATCTAGAACTGTCTCTGCTCTGTTCCCAGGCCAATCTCTCTGTTGGTTCACTAGACCCTACCCCTTGCTGGCCCCTCGAACAATTTGCTGCAGCAGCTAGGCCCCCTTTCTCAAGCTTCTTCAATGTGCCTCCTTTGGTGAATAAGTCCCATGAACCTAGGAACATGTGGCAATGGTTCCCATCTTATAGAAAATTTCCGTTGGCCCCTCAATCTAATATCCCCTCTATTTGGCACCCCATTTCTTTCTTTTTTTAAAATTTTATTTTATTTATTTATTTTTGGTACCGGGGATTGAACTCAGGGGCATTCTACCTCCGAGCTATACCCCCAGCCCTATTTTTATTCTTTATTTTGAAACCGAGTAGGTAGCTGAGGCTGGCCGCGAACCCGGATCCTCTGGTCTCAGCCTCCCGAATGCTGGGATTACAAGCGTGCGCCACCACGCCCGGCCCTATTTTTTATTCTTTATTTTGAAACAGGGTCTCACTAAGTTGCGGAGTGCCTCACTAGGTAGCTGAGGCTGGCCGCGAACCCGGATCCTCTGGTCTCAGCCTCCTGAATACTGGGATTACAAGCGTGCGCCACCACGCCCGGCCTAAATTTTATTTTTTTAATTGGTGTAATTTAATCATACATCTTTGTTAGGTACAAGCTGGTATAGATAAAGGCATACATGCACACATTTCTCATTTAACCCTTCCCCAATTCCCACCCCACTCTCCTCCTCCCTCCTTCTCAAGGTCAGTTTAGTGATTGACTTTGATATGTTCATGAAAGTACATCATGCTCATTAGGATGTCCCCCCTTCCCCCATCACCTTCCGTTAAGTAAAATTCTTTGTTCACCTAAAGGCACCCCATTTCTTTCTTTTATATTTTATTTTATTTTGATGCTGGGGATTGAACCCAGAGGGTTTTTTTAAATTTTCATCTTTTATCGTTGAAACAGGGTTTCATTAAGTTGCTGAGGCTGGCTTTGAACCTGCAATCCTCCTGTCTCAGCTTCCCAAACACTGGAATTACAGGTGTGCACCATCACACCAGGCAGCAGGGTCTAAAGGGTTGTTGCTGAGGGTTTTGCTAAGTTACTGAGGCTGGCCTGGAACTTGCAATCCTCCTGTGTCAGCCTTCTAAGTATTGGGATTACAGGAGTGCATTACTACATCTGGCTGTTGCTTTCTTTTGTAGAAAAACTCAATGAAAGACTTTTGAGCAAGCCAAGTACTCAATGCCTCTACTTCCTCACCTCTCATTCTCTCTTTAATCTGCTCCAATAGGGTTCCTGTCCCATCATCATCACTTCAAGGAAACTGAATTCAGAAATGCTCAGATCCAGTGAGCATTTCTGAAGCTTCATTTTACTTGGTTTCCTGGCAGCTTTGACGGGTCACTTGCTCCTTTTTGAAACCCTCCTTCACTTGGCTTTCCTTCTACTGTTCCCTCTCCTTTGCTGGGTTATCTCCCTAGTCTTCCACACTGGAATGCCCCAGGGCTAAGTTCTGGATCGTATTCAAGAGATGTGGCAAGGGCCGGGTGTGGTAGCGCATGCTTGTAATCCCAGTGCCCCAGTGCTTGGGAGGTTGAGACAGAAAGATCACAGGTTCGCGGCTGGCCTCAGTTACTTAGTGAGGCCCTCAGCAACTTAGTGAGACCCTGTTTCAAAATAAAGAATAAAAAATTGGGCTGGGGGTATAGCTCGGAGGTAGAATGCCCCTGAGTTCAAGCCCTAGTACCACACACAGACATACACACACACATATGAAAAAAAAAAAAAGAGAGAGAGAGATGTGGCAAAGAATGTGGTTTCTACTACTGCTCAAGCAGCTGCCTCTCAGCCTAAAGCTGAACAGCAGGGAGTTGTAAAGAAGATCCCATAGTTATGTCCTAGAAGGACAACCTCACTACAGCCCCTGGCTGCATGGGGACAGGGTGTGGAAGTGAGGAAGCAGAAAGGCACCTGTGATGGAAAGGCAAGTTCCCCATGAGAGGAAGAGTCTAAGCACTGGTGAAAAGAGACGACTGATTGGGAGTAGGGTGGACAGACACATAGAAACAGATTCTGGGAGCATTGTAAAAAGAAATAAAAGACTGGAATCTAGAAAAACAAGAGGTGTTTTGGGGAAATTCAATATACTTTGAGGGGTGTGAATGTTCTGCATGGGACAGGACTGTAAGAAGCATTTAGGATGTATTAGATCTTAAGATTAACTTAAAGGGCTATCATATAAATTAAAGGAAAGTTAAAGCTGGGCATAGTGGCACACACCTGTAATCCTAGTACTTGAGATGCTAAGACAGGAGAATCACAGGTTCAAGGCCAGTCTCAGCAACTTGGAGGCCCTCAGTAACTTAGTGAGACCCTAACAAAAAAAACTGCAATAAAGTTGGGAGTGTAACTCAGAGGTAGAAAGGACCCTGGGTTCAGTCCCCAATACACACACACACACACACACACACACACACACACACACACACAAAGTTCAACTAGAGAGAGTACAGAACTGCATCAGGTAATTGGCAATACAAGCATGAATGGGTAAACATTTCAGGAAACCAAGTAACTTTAAGATAAGCTAATAGTCAAAAGTTTAATAATTCAAAAAAATACCCAAACATACTTACATGCTTTTACACTGAGGGATATACTGAATCTAGAAAGTAATTTTCAACAGAAAAGAACACTAGCCGGGCATGGTGGCACATGCTTGTAATCCCAGCATTCGGGAGGCTGAGACCGGAGGATCCGGGTTCGCGGCCAGCCTCAGCTACCTAGTGAGGCACTCCGCAACTTAGTGAGACTCGGTTTCAAAATAAAGAATAAAAAATAGGACTGGGGGTATAGCTCGGAGGTAGAATGCCCCTGAGTTCAATCCCCAGTACCGCAAAAAAAAAAAAAAAA
>PVLC010004558.1:19612-35097 GCA_004027655.1 Graphiurus murinus | reverse complement strand
AAAAGAAAAGAACACTAAAATATGTTACGACAGGTATAAGTTATTTTGAAAGTTGGCAAGAGTCCACTGGAGTCCTTTCCCTGTGAGCACCTGCAGATCCATCTGAGTTTTTGGAGCATCACTTCTTACTATCACATCTCAGAGATCAAGTGGTCCTTCCTGAGGTTGAAACACCCTGACACTATAGTGTGACTCAGGAAAACAGTATATAAAGCTTGAAAGGAAACAGAGCTATTAGACTTCAGGCAAACCTCAGTTTTCTCGACTATCAAATATGAGCAGTTTGAGGGATTAAAGTATACAGAAGCACCTTGCTAGCTGGGCCTGGTGGCACATACCTGTAATCCCAGTACTTGGCAGGACAAAACAAGAGGATTTCAAGGTTTGGGGATAGCTTGGGCAACATAGCAAGGCCCTATCTCAAAAGAAAAAGGGGTGGATTACTAGTGTGGGGTACAGCACCCCCTGTATTCACTCTACAGTATTACACACACACATACACATTGCAACCTGTACACTGTTTTGTAAGTAATAAGAGCAAAATTAATTACAACTATTGTTTTTACCCACTCTTTGAGTTCCTAGGCTCAGTCCTTGAACTTCTTTTCTTTTCATCCATCTATACTCTTTTTTTGGTAATCTCATAAGATGACATCACTTTAATGATTCTGTGTTCTTGATTACCAAAGTCAGCTATAACTTCTCTCTTGGGCTCTGGGTTTTATATCAAACTGCCCAATCAGTACTTCAACCTGGGTGTCTTATGGGCAACTCAACCTAACCAAAACTGAGCTCTGGACTCTGCCTTCAGCCCCCCCTCCCCACCAACCGGCTCCTCCTCAATGGCGACTCCAATCCTTCCATTGCTCAACTTCAGGTTCATTCTCAACTCTTCTTGTTCTCTTACGCCTCACAGCCAATCCACTAGTAAGTCCCATCAACTCTAACTCAAAATATTCCTCGAGCTGAGCACTTCTCATCCCCACTGCTGCCAACCTGGGCCAAGCTGCCCACATCTCTGCCTGGATGGCTGTACACCTTCAAACAGCTCTCTCTGTCTCTGGTCTGGGTTTCTTCTCCCAGTTTGACAGCCATCATGCCTCTGTTTAAGTTGTAAGTCAGATCATATAACCCCCCTGTTCAACACCGTCTGGTGGCTTCTCTTATTTTAAACTATTGCTCTAGTTGAACTGGATATCATGCTGTTCCTCAAGTACCAGGCACACTCTTTTTTGTGTGTGTGTGCGGTACTGGGGATTGAACTCAGGGGCATTCTATCTCCAAGCTACACCCCTAGCCCTATTTTTTATTCTTTATTTTGAAACAGGGTCTCACTAAGCTGTGGAGTGCCTCACTAGGTAGCTGAGGCTGGCCTTGAACCCGGATCCTCCAGTCTCAGCCTCCCAAATGCTGGGATTACAAGCATGCGCCACCACGCCCAGCGAACCAGACATACTCTTGCACTTGCTATTCTGTCTGGAACAAATCCCCCCAACTGCAAAAGAGCATGGCTGGTTCCCGGCTCTCTCACTCGATGGCACTTTTCAGGAGGTCTTCTCTACTATCTTTCTCCGTGGATTCTTTTCTCTTCTAACATACTATGTACTTATAGTTTTACTTACTTATTATTCACCTCTCCCCATTGTAACTCCAAAACACTGCCTGGAATATATGGTAGGAGCTCAGTGATCATGGTTGAGTCTTTTAGGACTCTCTCTGTTTGGAAAGGTGAAGGGAGAAAGCAGACAGCACATTCAGGCACGAATGCTTGCGACTGAGGGTCTCTGGCTGGCTGAAGTTCTTTACTAGGTACCGCTGAGCCTCGGTGAAGTCTAAACTGGTACTGAAGTACCTGGATTCATTCTGGCTCTCCACCCCTGTGCCTGGAACTGAGGGTGAGGAACTGTTCACAAAGTCATATTGCAAACTGCTAAAGATAATGCTGCACAGGTCAATTATACCATTATAAACCATTCTTGACTACATTTAACCTAAAAGGAAAAACTAGTCCCTGTCCTGAATGAACATAGATTATTAATGGGTTATGACTATAGTTGCTGTTTTATACCAGGATAAAATCTGTTAGAAGTAACTGAGCTAATTTGTACAGAGCCAACACACTAAATGTGATGTTACATAAGTCAAGGATACTTGCTTTTCAAAATTATGTACTGAAAAACTAGAAGAAAAAAATATATATACATATACATACACACACAAAGATATATATATAATCTTTCCTTCACATAAATTATTATCATCTTAAAAGACCACATATTGACTTGGCTATTTAACTCTATTATCTTTTATTAGTTTGAGAAAGAATTCTTATACCTGAAACTCCAAAGAGTCTTTAGAATGTCAAATCGCTTCTGTATATAGAAAAACTACATTTGGAATTTTTAAAAATATGCCTAGAATATTATGTGTCATGTTAATGTAAAGGTATGATTGTTTCCTATCAGTAATTCCCCAATTTGTTAACCTATTGTCTTTCTTTAGTAAACATTAGAGCCTGCCCAATATTTTGTTGAAAATATTACTTTCCTTAAAAACATACTCTGATTTGATTTGCAAGTTATCATTAAAAATTACTGAGGTTCTCTGGCCAACCTCCCTCTTGGCATTATCTTAAAGGCTGGAAAGAGAGAAGTTCAGGAACAAGGTTCCAGATGTGGGGAAGGCTGACTCACTCTATAGTTTACTAAACACTGTACTGATTGAGAACAGTCAGACGCCTTCTGGCACTGACCCCCACAAAAGTATGGCCATGATTCAAAGGCAACAAGACAGCATGACTGATACAGAGATCACTATCAGAATGACCAGTAGAGCTCCAAAGATAGACAAATACGAATGATACTATGACTATGCTGTTTTTACTAATCAATGTGTAGCCAGTGCGTGGCTCATAGCAGGTGCTCAAGAAACACTTTCTGAATAAAGAAATGAAGTACATTGGGGCTATTTGTCAAGTTCAGGTATGTGAACTTAATCTAGAGAGAGAAAAGGGCTATTACATGCTGAAATGAGATTTGCTCAGGGAGGTATGGTGTAGTTCTGACCAGGCTTCTAAAAATAGTATGTACTGGGGAATTGAAACACCTGAGGACTTCTAATGTTTGTACTGCCTGGAATGTCGATGGATTTGAAGGCACTGCGCTTTAAATATGAACCCTGACTTGTTGCCTAGCAACTCATTTGACTGAAAGCTCCTTGAGGGCAGAGAATACATCTATAATGTTCATTGGCTTACACACTCTACCCTCAGCACAATGGTAAAAAATAAATGAGTGTTTCCTGGATGAATGGATGATTAGCTAGAAACCAGTGTACTAAAGCCCATACTGAACAACATCTTCATTCCCCAACATGAAATAGTCACAAATAACTTCTGGGATTCTATAATGTAATTCCTCTATAATTCCAAATTTAAACCTTGTGTGTGTGTGTGTGTGTTTGTGTTTGTGTGTGTGTGTGTGTGTGTGTGTGTGTGTGTGTGTTACTGGGAATTGAACCCAGGGGCATTCTACCTCTGAGCTATACCCCCAAGCTATTTTTATTTTTTATTTTGAAATAAGGTCTCACTAGGTTGCTGAGAGTCTCATTATGTAATGAGACTGGTCTTGAAAATGCAGGCTTCTTATCTTGGCCTCTCAAGTACAGGGATTACAGGTGTGTAAAATTTAAAACTCTTAATTCTCAGTCAGGGCCAAACACTGGCTTTATCTGGGATTTTAGTTTCCAATAATTGAAGTTTAAGTTATTTGCCACCAGTTCAGGAAAACCTAAAGTGGAGAAGAAGTCAAAACTCAAGGCTTAGCACTCATAGAAGATGAGGAGGCTAGAGCTGAGCGTGTTGGCACATGCTTGTTTTGTTTTGCAGCACTGGGGATTGAACCCAGGGCCTTTCTACCTTCGAGCTACACTCCCAGCCCTATTTTTTTTTTAATTCTTCTTATTTTTGAAACAGGGTCTCACTGAGTTAGAATGTGCTGGCCTCAAACCTGTGATCTTCGTGTCTCAGCCTCCCAAGTACCAGGATTACAGGTGGGTACCACTGAACTCGGCTAAATTTATGTCTTTCTAAATCTTAAAAAAAAAATCAGTTGAGAAATCTAGAAAGGACTAGAATTCTATAAGAATAAAGCCTAGTTCTAAATGTAGAGATACTGTGAGTTTGAAGAATCCACCAATGTCAAATTTAAAGCAAGAGTGGAAAATACTGACACAAAATTACTACTGATACTTCCTGAAACCAGGGCTAGAACAAGTAGGATGGTAAGAGTTGGCCAAGACATAATCAGCTAGTTTTGTCTGGAGCTGTTATGTCATATGTGTGTTTATAAGGATGTGCGCATGGCCCTGTGTGCTGCTAACAGTGAATCATTCTTGTAAATAAATGAATATTAATAAGCCCATTTGCATAGTATTATTTGTATAAAACTTGTAAGTGATGGTCCAAGAAATATCAAGTTTGGGTAACAAAATTCTTAAACTGGCAATTCTGACATTCTGTGTAATGTTAAATCTTGCTTAGAGAGATGAATGTTCTTCATTTGCATACTACCAAATAATGTTTGCCCAGTGTTTCCCAGTGTTGAATATTTGCCATGGGTTTTTATCTCTGTAATTATTGTTTTTGGTGCTGCTGAACCCAGGGCCTCTGCATGCTAAGCACACACTCTACCACTCAGTTATACTCCCAGTCCTCTCTGTAAATTTTTGCTTGTTTTTTGTGGTGCTGGAGATCAAACCCAGGGCCTTGCACATGCTAGGCAAGTGCTCTGCCAATGAAATATATTCTCCAGGACTCTCTGTAAATATTCTAACAGAAGACATACAAAGAGAATATATGATATTGATGTGAAATACAAAATCAGAAACTAAAATGTGAACTAGCAAAAGCAATGTGAATTTCAACGACAAAGTAAAAATCAGAATGGACAAAATATTTTCATTGTTAAAAAAGAAAATGAGCTTATATGAGGCAAAATACGTCATAATGGCCCTACCTGGAGATACTTTTTGATATTATATTTATATATTTCACATAAATTTATGTACATATATAAAACCTCTGAAATTCTTAGTGCAACCCTATCATGGGAAAATGATTCACTATTGATAATTATGGTTACCACTACTTTTTTTTGCGGTACTGGGAATGAAACCCAAAGGCATTCTACCTCCAAGCTACATCCTCAGCCCTAATTTTTATTCTTTATTTTGAAACAGGGTCTCACTAAGTTGCGGAGGGCCTCACTAAGCAGCTGAGGCTGGCTGCAAACCCGGATCCTCCTGTCTCAGCCTCCCAAGTACTGGGATTACAGCGCGCGCCACCACGCCCGGCTCACCACTATTATTTAAGAATATGTAAATGGGAGGTTTTTTTTTTTAAGATACAAAATAAGTTATAATTTAGGAATTACCAGGAATTCTAATTTTTCGTTCCTGAATCCCCAAAATTCCTATCCTTCAGGAATTTGAAAACATTAGCTGACCACTAACGACTGAAAGAAATAAGTACAAATCCTCTCTGGAGTCAGATGTCTCCAGCCCAAGTGCTATGACCAGCACACAGTAAAAGATAACCAGACATACAAGGAATCTAGACCACATGTACAAAACCAGTGTGCCATCAAACACAGTCCCACTAAGATTTAACATCTTGGACTCATACACCAACCATCAAATAACCATACTTACCATATGTGAAGAAAAAATTTAAAAACAAGTTGAAAGATAATTACAGGAATAGGAAACTGTGATGAGTAATATGTCAAATACAAAAACAAAACACTAGAGCTTCTAGAAAATGAGCCTTCATGACTTCATAATTCCTGAGTCTCACTGTGGGTCTGCACAGTGCTGGACTATTTTGCTACCTTAACTGTGTGTGACAAGGGAGCTGACATCTCTGCACTGACACTCCTCGGGTTCCCAGGAGTGCAAATTCAAAGCAACAGCAGAGGTAAGAGGTCCTCGAGAGCAGTGGAAGGTAAAGCAGGCAATTCAATTTAACCTCATCCAGTTCAATTCAATCCACCAGGTGTCTTAGTTGCTATGACCAAAATACCTGACACAAACAACATGGAGAAAAGGTTTAACGTGGTTCAGTTTCACAGGTTTCAGTCCATGCCCAGCTTCATTGCTTTGGGCCTGAGGTACAGCAGGATATCATGGGAGAGGAAAGTTGCTCGGCTCATGGCAGCCAGGAGGCAGAGAGAGGAAGGGCCCAGGATAAGATACAATCCTCAAGGGCACTCCCCCAGGAACCTGCTTCCTCCAGCCATGCCCCCACCTGCCTAGTTTCCACCACCTCCCAGTTGTCCATTCAGCTGCCAATGGACTAATCACTGTTCAGGTCAGAGCCCTCATGACCGAGTCACTTTCCAAAGTCATCTCTGGACACTGCCACTTTGAAGACCGACTGAGCCTTGAACACATGAGCTTTGAGGGGACATTCCAAATCTAAACCTCGACATCAGGTATTTAATGAATCCCTACTATGTGTAGAATACTATACCAGGTATGTGGGAAATGATACACTAATCGTATCTGTTTTCTCGAGAGGTATTTAAACAGCTAAATATAATATTGACTAGGATCAGATAAATGCTGTATTGAAAATTCTTTAAACCTTTAAGTTTCAAGATTAGAGGTTATGTAGGACTAGATTAGAAAAGTAAAGTCTGGTGTCCAAACTAATGAATTATTGTTGGATATATCTTTTATGAACACAGAAAAAGAGGGCCTTAATCCATTATGTCCCATCATCTCATTTATGGAACACCTAACAAACATGGAGGTGCATGCTTGTAATCCTAGTACTTGGGAGGCTGAGACTGGAGGATCATAGGTTCTTGGCCAGCCTCAGCTACTTAGTGAGGCCCTTCACAACTTAGTGAGACCTTGTTTCAAAATAAAATTAATAAGATAAGGCTGGGGGTGTAGCTCAGAGGTAGATGCCCCTGGGTTCAGTCTCTCTCTCTCTCTTTTCCTCTCTCTCTCTCTCTCTCTCTCTCTCTCTCTCTCTCACACACACACACACACACACACACACAATCAAACTAAGCAACAAATGTACCATTTGTGGGAACTTTGAAATAAACATTTTAAATATTTATGTTTTTAGAGTTCTATTCTCTTGAGAAAAATCTAGGTGAATGATTAATGATAATATTCATTAATATTATTAATGATATCATTAATGACAATAATTATATAAGCTCTAAGTGATGATTTCCAACCACTTTAATGCATCTATGTCAATTTCATTGAAAAAGTCACAGAATTGAAAACTTGGGACTTAATGGGTCAAGAGGCATTGTCTGTGACTGCAAGGAATAAGTCTTTTCATCATACTAGCAGTAGATGCAAACAAGTCTCAGGGCACCAGGAGATAGGCCTGCATGCTCAGTCTGCCAACTTGACCTGCACCACTATTCTTCTGCTTTTATTTCTTATTATTGTCCTGGAATTCCTAGATCCCCAGATTTGTTTTTATCATTTACTTTCCTGATGACATGTATGTTCAAAGGTCTCTGGTACACAGGCCAAAAGTGACGTGTAGTTTGCTCTCCTAGTGCCCTGGACCAATTACTATTGGCTCCCTCTTATACTCTTCCTACTTTATAATTTATTTCTCCTGTGAGTCTGGTGAATATGAAGTCTTTCGAGACTAATCACAGACTATGAATTTGTGTGTGTGTGTGTGTGTGTGTGTGTGTGTGTGTGTGTGTGTGTGTGTGTCTGGGGATTGAACTCAGGGGCATTCTACCTCTGAACTACACCCCCAGCCCTTTTTATTTTTTGTTTTGAAACAAGGTCTCACTAGGTTGCTAAGAGTCTCATTAAGTTTCTGAGGCTGGTCTCAAATCTGTGATCCTCCTGTCTCAGCCTCCCAAGTACTGGGATTACAGGTGTGTACCACCATGCCCGGCTTAAAATATAATTTTTTTTTTTTGTACTGGGGATTGAACCTAGGGGCATTCTACCTCTGAGATACACCTCCAGCCCTATTTTTTTATTCTTTATTTTGAAACAGGGTCTCACTGAGTTGTAGAGGGCCTCACTAAGTAGCTGAGGCTGGCCACAAACCTGGATCCTCCAGTCTCAGCCTCCCACATACTGGGATTACAAGCATGCACCACCACGCCCAGCTAGAATATGAATTTTTAAATGTATAAAGCGAGAGGTAGTAAACTGTAGTACTAAAAATATGACCTTAAATCCCAGCTCCCTTGGCAAATTTATCTCTGTAAATCCTAGTTTCCTCTTCTATAAAGTACCTTTATGAATTATCCCCATACTTTTAAGGGAGCTGTGAGATTCTTTAACAAATGTCAGGTATTATTATTACTGAAATCTAGTCCCTGAACTACAAAGGAAGTTTCAGTTTTCTCAGGAGCAGCAGATGAAGTCAGAGGACGCAGTGATCATGGGATATAGAAGTCAGAGCACTAATTGCAGTGACAGAATAAGAATCTGGATGGTGAAAATGCAAATCATTCTGTCAATCAAAGATGGCAACCATCCCTAAAACACATGAGCAGAAGGTTAATGGGACTGGTAGGTGGCTAAAAACTATTATACATTATTTCTTCATCACTTACCTCTCAATTGCTGTAGTTCCAGATTCAAACTTTCAATGTTACTCTCATAGAACTCGAGATTCTCCAGGGTCTCTGCCCTTAAGGACTCATCCTGCTTCTCCTCCAGCATCATGTTAAGATCTTCTTGAGCCCTGCTGTACATGTCCAAGTCTTGCTCCATTTCCTGAATCCTCACCAGTACTAAGGGGCATGGAGTAGTCTGGTCCACATTCTTTTCCACATGCTCAGGGCCCTCCTGACCGGAGAAGGGCTTAGGGGAGGCTGCGTTCATTCTCTGCTGTGCAGAGGGAGGCAGGGGAGCTGGGCGAGAGGGCCGCATGGCCAAGGGGGGCGCAGGTTTCGGGCTCTGGTCAAGCAGCAAGTGGGGAGAAGGGGATGCTGGAGTACAGGGTCGGGGTGGAGGTGGCCTGAGGGCCTTTCTTCTCTCAGGCAACTCCTGTGGGGGGATTAACTTTGAGGAACCTCGAACAATATCCTTCTCAGAATTAAAGTCCATGATTGAAAAGTGGCGTAAAATCTTATCGGGCTCTGTGCCAGGCCCTGACAGGCTCTTCTCAAACTCTATCAGCTGTTGTGTCAACTTGGAATCCAGGTCAATGCTGCCATCTCCTTGTGACAGTGCCGTCACATCCCCAGCAGGCCCCCGGCCTTGTGGACCAGGCTTCCTCTGTGGTCTCTCTGATGTAGAGCAGAAGGGGGCGGCATTTTCTTCGGATGCGAGGTGCTTCTTAGCGCACTTTGCCATGCCCTGGAGCTGAAGGCTCAGTTGGCTGGGTTTGGCTACCCTGCAGGCTGCGAGGGAAGAGCTCCTGTGAAGAGGGGGCACTGGCTTCTGAAAGGATCGACGCTGGGTATATGTGCCTCTGGGAGGTAGGCTCGAGTAGTCTCTAGTCCTGGCTTCTAAAGGAAGAAGTTCAGAGAACTCTTCTGAGCTTTGGTGGCTCCTTCCTGCTGTAGAATAATACTGGTTTTTCTGCAATTTGGGATGAAGAGGTATCTGAGGTTGGGAGGAAACACCATTGACTACCTCTGAAGGATCAGTCATGGAAGAGTCTTTAGAAACTGGCTTTACCTGCACTGGGCCCGGGCTTCTGGGGGGCTCTCCTGCAGAGCCTGCATCTTGATTTGTGTTGCTTACATCATACTCAGGAGTCAGGTGCTCTAGCGGGGATGTGGAGGCTTCAGAAAGCACACAGTTGGACTTCTCGGCTTCATACTCAGGAGATTCACATGTTGATTCCTCCATTACTAAGGAGTTCTCCACATCATCCAAAGAATTTTCTGGGGTCTTGGTGGGGCTTCCTTCCTGGGGCGGAGCCATGACTTTCTCTACCCTGGGGTCAGGACATAACTTTACAAAGCGGTGAGGAAAGATTCCTGTCCTGCCCTTCAGCCATCCTTCTAGCCAGCCATCTTCCAAGGTCCCCAGGATTCTAATTTTATCCCCGACCTCAAAATCCAACTCATTTGGCTCCAGGGCTTGGAATCTGTAGAGGGCAATTCCATAGGCCCCTGTTTGCTCATCCTCATCATCTGGCCCTCTCTCTTCTTCTCCTAGAGGAATATCTACTTCACCATTAGCAACACAGTCATTTCCAGAATTTACTGACTCACCCACAGTCTGCAGAGGCCCCAAAAGCTCTACAAAACCTTCTGGAAAGATTCCTCTTCGACCCTCTAACTCCCCTTCAAACCAGCCAGGCTCTGGAACTCCAATGATGGTAATTACATCCCCTTCCCTGAAGTCCAACTCCTCATCCAGCTGAGCAGAAAGCCCCATCAGGGCACGCGCTTGTCCCATGGAATATTCTGGAATCTGAAGCAGTGCACTTTGGGATTGCCATTGCCGGCTTTGAGAGGACAGGCAGAGCTCACGAACACAAGAAGATGGGAAAAAGCCCCGGGCACCCCAGCAGCTTCGGCCTTGCAGCCAGCCTGCTGTGGGCGTGCCATCGAGAACCACCAGGTCACCTGAGGAAAGAGAAGTAAAGACAATGACCTCGGTTATCACCCCGCAGAATGTTACTATAACTAATAGTGCAGTCATCTTGAATGTCTGTTGATCCAAGGAAAGATGTAACTAGAGTTTTAAAAGCATGAACAATTGTGGTAATTTAATACACTGGAATGCTCAGATCGGAGGAGTCTCAAAGTGTGATCAGTGGAACTCTAGGGGTGGATCCTCGAGATCCATTCAGAGGATCTGTGGAGTTCCAAACAACTTTCATAATACTTTCTCTTACATTTTTCACTGTGTTGACCTTTGCAATGACTGTGCAAAAGCAATAGGCGGGGGGAACACTGACAAGGCATAAACCAAGGCAGTGGCAAAAGATTGCATGGAATGGATACTGCACAGTGATGGCATCCTTCACTACCATGCATTCCTGCTGTAAAAATCAGCCAGTTTCAGTTAAGAACACTCTAGATGAAGCAATACAAACCATTTGTGGTATTAAATCTTAACCCTTAAAAAGATTTCCTTTGTAATATTCCATGTGACAATTTGGGAATTCCACACAAAGCACTTTTACTTCTGTCTCTGGGAAAAGCACTTGAGCCACTGAGTTATACACTTAAACCAATCACTTTTTTTTTTCTTCATTGAACACTGTTTTATGTGGAAGAATGACTGGCAGACAGTTATGGTTATTCAGGTCTGGATAGTTGGCAGACATTTTCTCTAAAAGGAAAGAAGTGAGTCTGTAACTTGCAGAAAAACAAGTGACAGTATTTGTTGCCCAGGGTAAAATTCCAACTTCCAAGCTAAAATTAGAATTTTGGAAAACTTGGATCTCCCACCATGAGTTTGACAGCTTTCCCATAGTTAAAGATTTTTCTGATGAGATCACTAGAGATATTAACAAATATAATTTTTAAACTTGTATAACAAAATGGTCAACATTTGGAAAAATTGAATAACTCACTGAATCAACATTTTCCAAATGACTAATGCATGACATTATAAAATCATTCATGGCTAAAATGTTCATTAAAAACAGGATAGATTCGCCGGGCATGGTGGCGCACGCTTGTAATCCCAGCATTCGGGAGGCTGAGACCAGAGGATCTGGGTTCGCGGCCAGCCTCAGCTACCTAGTGAGGCACTCTGCAACTTGGTGAGACTCGGTTTCAAAATAAAGAATAAAAAATAGGGCTGGGGGTGTAGCTCGGAGGTAGAATGCCTCTGAGTTCAATTCCCAGTACCGCAAAAAAAAAAAAAAACAAAAAAAACAGGATAGATTCATGAGTTTAATATAATAGTATGAAAAGATCACTGATATAGTTTCAGATCCCACACTACAATTAATACTTAAGAAACTACCATTCATTGCATTCTGGTGCAATATTAAAGAATATTCACAATTACTGTGTGAGGCTGGGTTTTTAAAAATATACTTTCACCCAAACAACATATTATAGTAGACTGAATATAGATGCAAATATGAAAATCCAGTTTTCTTTTTTTAAGTCAAACATTAAGAAGATTTATAAAAGGCTTGGTGGCACATGCCTTTCATCCCAGACAGGAGGATCACAGGTTTGAGATCAGCATTGGCAATTTAGTGAGACACTCAGTAACCTAGCAAGATGTTTCAAAACAAAAAAATAAAAAAGGGCTGGTGCTGTAGCTTGGAGGTAGAATGTCCCTGCGTTCAATCCCCATACAAAACAAAATAAAACAAAACAAAAAACAACCCAAAAACAAAACAAAAAGTGTAAATCAATGTCACTTCTCAATAATTTTTTTGTTTTGTTTGGGAAGCTATAGTTATTTTTCATAAAAAAATGTTATTTATGTTATTATATAATGGGTTTAGTGAATTGATAAACATAGTTTTTATTTTTTTTTAATTTTTTAATTTTTAATTTTTAATTTTTTTTCCGGTACTGGGGGTTGAACTCAGGGGCATTCTACCTCCGAGCTATACCCCCAGCCCTATTTTTTATTCTTTATTTTTTGAAACCGAGTCTCACTAAGTTGTGGAGTGCCTCACTAGGTAGCTGAGGCTGGCCGCGAACCCGGATCCTCTGGTCTCACCCTCCTGAATGCTGGGATTACAAGCATGCGCCACCATGCCCAGCAGGTAAACGTAGTTTTTAAATTCTTAGTTTTCATAGGTAATGCTATAAATATCAATAGATATAGCCCACATAAGCAAAAGTTATTTGGGGTCTTAAAAACTTTTAGGAATGTGTAGGGATCAAAAAACTTTTAGGAATGTGTGATAAGTGCTGTTATAAACAGTATTATCACAGTCCAACCAGTGGGTGCAATACAGGCCCTTTGGATAGGATTTAACATGGATCTAATTTCTCTCTAAATCTTGTTATTAGATATGGAATGGTTAAGAAAGAAGTCTTTAGGAATGAGTTCTTTGAGGTACAGAGTAAGAGGCCTTCTTGATTATTCCTATCCTGAAAACACATTAGGATAAGATCTTAAAACAAGGAGCCTATTTTGTTTGTTTATTTTGGAACAGGATCTAAGTTGCTGAGGCTGGCCTCAAACCTGTGACCCTCCTGTCTCAGTCTCCGAAATACTGCAATTACAAGGTGTGTGCCACCATGCCTGGATACCAAAAGTGAGTTTCAAACTTAGTAGAAAGTATCAAATATATTTTCACTGATTTGATATTATTTTGCTTACATGTTTCTGAAAAATGAGGTCTTGGTCCTATATTTCCATATTCCTTTAATTTATGAGCCCATATCCATTGGTCAGAGCTTTGGATGCTGATAATTCTGTTTTGTTTTGTTTTTTCCTTTTCCCCTAAGGCCTGCCATCAGGGTCACGAAAGGAACTCACTGGTGATGAGACTGTTCAGACACAATGGGCCTCTTGGTACACAGGAAAATAAAAGCATGCCTGGACTCCCACTCTGCTGGCTTTGAACTGAACTGGCTTTCTGAGAGCTGTAGAATTACACTATTTTCTTTGTTTGGCCAGATCTCCATGAACTTGTATAATAGAGCTTGTTTTCCTGTCTAGTTTCAGCTGAGTGCCTGTTTTGATAAAGATTTATTACCTGGCAGACTATAATTCTGATGGTTATTTCTACTTAATAAAGATAAATTTTAAAACTCACAATTCAGACCCTGGAAGGTACTTTAATTTAGTTCAACTCCCTTATTTTCTAGCCCTGACTTTTCCTGAGGTTTTTTGTTTGTTTTTTCATGAGTTTCTCATTTTCTTCAGAGTCAAACAAGTGATTCCCTGAAATCCTAGGTGATTCCTTAGGAATAAAAACTACATAGTGGCCATTTTCAGACTGCAGAAACACCAATAGGAGCCAGATGTGGTGGCGCATACCTATAATCCCAGTGCTTGGGAGGCTAAAACAGGAGAATCACAGGTTCGAGGACAACCACAGCAACATAGTGAAACTCTCAGCAACCTAATGAGACTGTTTCCAAACAAAAAATAAAAAGAGCTGGGAGGAAAGAAATAAAGGAAGGAAGGAAGGAAGGAAGGAAGGAAGGAAGGAAGGAAGGAAGGAAGGAAGGAAGGGAGGAAGGGAGGGAGGGAGGGAGGGAGGGAGGAAGGGAGGGGAGGCAGGCCGATAGGAGAAACTTCTGGGATGGAGAACAGAAAAATAGAAAGTGTGGTGACCCTTAGGGTCAGCCTGAGTTTTTGGCTCCTGTGAAATTAGTTCATCCAATTACTGTTTTCTCTGTTTAGTTTTTTTATTTGAATAAGAAATGGATTATTAATAAAGTGGTAAGAATAAGTGCTGGTCTCAGAATCTGATATGTGCAGTCTGGCTCTGCAAAACTGACTTAGGCATCTCCCTGACTGTGCTTGTAACTCCAAATACCCAGGGAATGTGTGCTTCATGTAGAACGACCCCATATTCTGTTCAGGTTTCCATAAGAACCATCAGAACTTAATCCCGATATCTCATACTCATGGTATTGCAAATGTATGACACAAGCACTTTGACAGATAAATGAGTACCATTCATCAATTTATTTATAAATAAATTTACTAATTTTTTTTTGTGGTAGTGGAGATTGAACCTAGAGGCACTCTACCACTGAGTTACTCCTTCCTTCCTGCCTGCCTGCCTGGCTACCCTATTTTCATTTTGAAACAGCATCTTGATAAGTTGTTGAGGGTTTTGCTAAATAGCTGAGGCTAGCCTCAAACTTGCAATCCTCCTTGTCTGAGCCTCATTAGTCCTGGGATTACAGGCATGTACCACTATGCCTGGCCACCCCCAGCCTTTTAACATTTTACTTTGAGACAGGCTCTCACTAAGTCGCTCAGGCTGGCCTCAGACTTGCAATCCTCCTGCCTCATTCTCCTGATCAATTTACTTTTTATTAGCCTTTTGTTTGGTGGGGGAGGTACCTAGGCAACACCTAAGCATTCTGTGTTATGTAAAGCAATGATTAATGATATTCTGCCACTTCCCAAAATGCAAATGCATTTTTCTCTCCTGCCTCGCTGTCTTTTCCTTTTTATACTCTCTTATGCATTTTTTTCTATGTTCCCCTTTCTTTATAATTTTGGACAGTCATTAGCACTGGCCACCTGTACTGACCTTTCTTCTAAAAGACAGTCTTGCATAGCAGGAAAGTTTTCATCAGATATTGGCATTCTAGCCTTAAGAATTGTGAGAAGTAAATTCCTTTATTTTATAAATTTAAAAAAAAAGTCTTGTTTCTGAGTTTAAATATAACTCAAAATACAAGGAACAGTTCAAAACAATTGGGTAGCTTTGGGAAAAGGAGAAAGGGTGCCACCTGCTGGAAGAACACTGGTGATTCCAAATCACTCATGTCTCAGACCTAACTCCTTGAGCTACTTTTTTTTTTTTTTTTTTTTTTTTTTTTTTTTTTTTTTTTTTTTTTTTTTTTTTT
>PVLC010004558.1:0-19512 GCA_004027655.1 Graphiurus murinus | reverse complement strand
AGTGTCTCAGTAGGTAGCTGAGGCTGGCCGCGAACCCGGATCCTCCAGTCTCAGCCTCCCGAATGCTGGGATTACAAGCGTGCGCCACCACGCCCGGCTTGAGCTACTTATTATTATCCCCTTTTTTAGATACAGAAACTGATTCTGACTTAAGTAACTAGTCCAAGGTTATAACTATTAAGTGGTGAAGTTGGATTTAAAGTTAAGGCAATTAGAATTAGTATCCCCTAAGCTATATTGCCTGCTCTTTCTCTTTCTCTCTCTCTCTCTCTCTCTCTCTCTCTCTCTCTCTGTCTCTCTCTCTCTTTCTTTCTTTCTTTCTTTCTTTGTGTGTACATGTGGTGCTGGGGATTGAACCCAGGGGCATTCTACCTCCTAGCTATAATTTCATTTTTTATTTGGAAACAGGGTCTCGTTAAGTTGCTGAGAGCCTCACTAGGTTGCTGAGGCTGTCCTTGAACCTGTGATCCTCCTGACTCGGTCTCTCAAGTAGGTCTCTCAAGTACTGAGATTACAGGTGTGTACCACCACATCCAACTTACCTGCTCTTAATACACACACACACACACACACACACACACACACACACACACACAAATTATACAAACACATAAATTTTTTCTCATATTAATCCTGATGTAAGATACATATTATCTAGTATATATAGTTAATCTATATCTCTTTCTTCTAACTATCTATAGTTTGTGGGGTACTGGGGATTGAACACAGGGGCATTTTATATCTGCACTACACCCCCAGTCCTATTTTATTTTTTATTTGGAAACAGAGTCTCATTAAGTTGCTGAGGGCCTAAGTTGCTAGGTTGGCCTGGAACCTGCTATCCTCCTGTCTCAGCCTCCCTAGTACTGGAATTACAAGAGTACACCACTATGCCCAGCTTTGATGATAATTCTTAAAGGTAACTAAAAAGGCAGCATAGTCAAACACATCTCAAACATTATTCTACATATGCTTAAGGTTTCCAAGTCTCCTTCTGACATACTCATCACCAAAGTCTTGCATACAAAGAAGAGATACCACACTGCTGTGCTGAGAGATATTAGGGACAGGGGTCAGGATTAACAGTACTAGAGGGTGGGGATAAAGAAATGCATACTACTCATGAGGTGATACACTGATCTAATGGAAAAAATAATTTTTAGTTTAAGAAGTAGAAGGATCACCTTAATCACTACACTTGAAAATTGGGAAGCGCAGGCTGGACTTTGATAAACTCTATGTGGTATAAAAGAATACTTTCACTTTATAGTGATTTTGTGTCCAAATGGCAAAATTAATGGCTGTTGATGTACAGAAAATAGGAGGATTAAAACTATTCCAGTGTCTCAAGCTTCCTGGGAAAAGGCAAACTGCAAAGGTGCACCTAACTTTCCCATCCCTGGAAGCTTGTGCTTTCAAATTGGAGACATATGGAGCTAAACGAGATGGGAAGGGCGTGGAAAGGAGGAGCCAACTGGGTCAGGTAAGTTTATTTATTCACAGAAGAGAAGAAGCTAAAACGCTGAAAATTAGTTCATCTCTATCGTGTGTGTGTGCATGCACGCGCATGTACATCACCTGCCTTGCATCCTCTTCTTTGAATTCTATTTACATCTTTAAGCTTATAAGGCTCAACCAGTCAACATGTAGTTGAAATAAGATCTACAGATTCCAAGACCCAGCCTGATCTTGGTACAGGTGACTCATGGCTGAAAGGTCAGCACTAGAGCTTTCCTGAGAACCTCTCAGATGGCTCTAGGATTCCTGAGGTGGATTCTAATCTCAAACCCAGCTCCAAAAACAGCAGACCAGCCTTTCCAGAGCAGGTTTCAGCAAAAAACAAAACAAAACAAAACCCTATCTCTCTCTTATTTTTAGAACCTAAGGCTTGACTATATAAGGAGTAATTATGAAACAAAAAAGCTAATTCCAGAAGCCATATCTTCAAATTTCTCATAACATTGTAGACATACTGCCTATTTCCATAGAGTACATTCTTCTACCCACTATTTACACCAGGAATCAGGTGTAAGAAAGCAAAAGCCACTCTCATAAAAGCCAGCATGCTCTTGCCCTTCTCCACTCTCCCTGGAGCTCTTCTGCTGTGGACTCCAGACCTCTGTTGCAAGAGCTAGCAGTAAGGACAAAGTTCCTGCTATAATCTCTTGATCTTTTTCTGTCCACCTTCCCAACACTGATTAGCAAGGATGTCTACAGAACAGAGGCAGAGGTTAAATATAGAGTAAACTGTAAGAAACTCTCAAAATAGATTTTGAAAAATAGTATCAAAACCCAACATTCTAGTCAGGCTTGGTGATGCATGACTATAATCCCAGCTACTCATAGGCTGAGGCAGGAGGATTGCAAATTTAAGGCAAATATAGGCAACTTAGTGACACCCTGTCTCAAAAATTTTTTTAAAAAGGTCTGGGAATTAGGAATGTAGCTCAGTAATAAAGTGCTTGCCTAGCGTGCATGAGGCCCGGGGTTCAATCCCAAATATCATACACATACAACCTGATATTCTATTCTTTTCACTCACTAGGAGTTAGAGAAGTTTGCTAGGTGTGTATGTGTGTATGTGTGTATGTATGTGTGTGTGTATACATCCATATAAGGTTTAAGAAATTAAGCTTATCCTTTTAGTGCCATACTGAAAAGAGAAAATATAATAACTCACCTATAAAGTTCTATCATTTTCATGTGTGTATGTGTGGCACAGGGGATTGAACCCAGGTGCATTCTACCTCCGAGCTATACCCCCAGCCCTATTCTTTATTCTTTATTTTGAAACAGGGTCTCACTAAGTTATAGAGGGCCTCACTAAGTAGCTGAGGCTGGCCGTGAACCTGTAATACTTCTGTCTCAGTCTCCCAAGTACTGGGATTACAAGCTTGCACCACCATGCCTGGCTTCTAAGTATACTTTAAAAATGGCTTATAGTCCATCTTTAGAAGTTCACATGTCTATCAGAGTGCAAGAAGTGGGAAATATTTGGAATATCATTGAAACTAAGACTATCCATTTTAAATTACTTACTTTTAAACTGTTGAGAACTTTTATAACATTATCTACTGGTAGAGTAGCAAAATGGGTCTGTTTTGCATTTGCTTCTTAATTATCACATAAAAATTACTGTTTTACTATTTGCACTAAAGATAGTAATTTTGTTAGCAAAGCCATCTCAGTTTTATAGGGAAAAAAGACAAATATAGCATGAAGTATGGCTACAGCATGGGGGCAGAGGAAAGGTTATACTAGACTTAGAATAAAGTGATACAAGTTCAAATCCTGAGGTCAAAACTCTTCTCATCTGTACCTAAAGACTTTAAAATCTATTATTTACAAAATATAGTTAATAATACTTACTTTGCTACCTTTGAGATCTGTGTTGAGGATAAGATGGGAATGTATTTGTGAGAAAATATTGTGGAAATTTTAAAGTACCACAAAAATCTGAGGTATTATTATTGCCTACACTAAGACTCTCCAGATGTCAGCCACTTACAAAAATTCAAAGAAGACCTTGTTGTCAGAATGGGCAGACTTCACCAACTTCATCTTCAAATAGTCCACCCTTTAATGATCAGCTTACCTCGATGGAGGGGAAGGCTGTTGAGTTCTTGGGATGTAAATTCACAGGTGCAGACAAACAGCCTCTCTCCCTCTTTTAGACTGGGAATGGTCACAATTTCCACAAAACTGCTGGGAAACTGTCCTGAAAATAAAAGCAAACATGTTGAATATTGAAACTCAATACTAAATATTGAATTTTCTCTTAATATTGAAATTTCTTATTCTGTGTGCAAGGACAAAAACCTTTTTTCTAAGTCCATTTATAGGCCCTCAATTGAAAACTCAGGGTACAAATAATTGGAGAATCTATTGTAGAAGAAGTACAGTGCACAAAATTAGATGCATGCAGAAAACAGAAAATGCAATTCAATAAGCTTCTAATGGTACCACTCTAGCGAGACACAGTGCAGAAGGAAACATGAGTCGCACAGTCTTGGCCTTCAAAGATCTGATTATCTAGTTCAGACATAAATAATAACTCAGTCCTGAAATCCCACGTCACAACACAGGTACACAATTGCTAAGGAAGGTCAGAGAAGGGTCAGGGAGAGCATGAACATTTTATGAAAAAGATAGCATTTCAGTTGGAAGATGGGTAGGGTTTCAACTAGTGGTTGTAGACAAGACTTCTTGCCAAAATGATTTTTTGAAAATAATTTTTTTTTTTTTGTTTTGTGGTACTGGGGGTTGAACCCAGGTGCATTCTACCTCCAAGCTATATCCCAACCTGATTTTTATTTATATTTATTTATTTATTGTGGTACTGGGGATGGAACCTGGGGGCATTCTACTCCGAGCTACATCCCCAGCCCTATTTTTGTATTCTTTATTTTGAAACAGGGTCTCACTAAGTTGCGGAGGGCCTCACTAAGCAGCTGAGACTGGCTGCGAACCCAGATCCTCCAGTCTCAGCCTCCCAAATGCTGGGATTACAGGCATGCGCCACCATGCTCAGTTGAAAATAGTTATTTTTCATAAGTGCATTAAATAATTTTAACATTTCAGTTTAATTTCAAATACAGCAAATATAGCTTTTACTCATATAAATGAAAGCTTTGGGGGTTAATAATTTTTAAGTAAATAAAGGAATATGTTTTTCTTTTGCTTTCTTTTGTAGTACTGGGTATTGAACCCAGGGGCATTCTGTCTCTGAGCTACACCCCCAGCCCTATTTTATTTTTTATTTGGAATCAGGATCTCACTAGGTTGCTGAGAGCCTTGCTAAGTTGCTGACGCTGACGGAGAACTTGTGATCCCCCTGTCTCAGCCTCCCAGGTACTAGGATTGCAGGTGTGCACCACTACAATGCCTGTCTCCTAAGGAAATCTTGAGACCAAAAAATTTGAGAACCATCCACTTCATGTTTACTAAACTTATTTTTAAAATGGTTTTATTAGCTAGGTGCAGTGGCAGACACCTATAATTCCAGTACTTGGGAGGCTAAGGATTGCAGGTTCAAGGTCAGTATGCAGTAACTTAGCAAAACCCTATTTCAAAATAAATTTTAAAAAAATTAAGAAGGGCTGGGGGGGTATAGCTCAGAGGTAGAATTCCCCTGAGTCAAATCTCCAGTACAACAAAAAAACAAAAACAATGACAACAACAAAACCCACCCAAAACAACAAAAACAGGTGGACAGGTGGTTGTAGAAAGACAGGGCCTGCCAGTTGGAAAGAGTAAGAAAGGGTGATTGGCCCTACCTTCTAAAGGCCTGTTGAATCTGTCCAGTAGCCTCAGACCCACCACCTTGGTCCAATATGTCATCGACTCCCTCCTGGATGACTGCAATAACCTTCACCTTGCCCCCTGTCTGCACTTTTGCACCTTCCTCTCATTCTTCAGTGTAGAGCAGTGAGCTGTCTAAGACACATACCTCACTGTACTTAAAGCACTTCCCTAGTTTCTCATCTTCTTCACTCCTTACCTGGCATGCTTTGTCCTCCACGATCAGCTTCTGCTCCTTTCTCCAGCCCCACCGGTGTCCTCAAACACTCATGCTTTGTGCCCTGTTGAACCTCCCTCGGCCCCTCCAAGTATGCTCTCACCCCATGACCTCTGAGCAAGCAGTTCTCTCTGCCTTGCTAACTTCTATTAATCAGTTTTGTCTTTGCAGAGATATCTCTTCCACTGGGAAGTAATCTATCTCCCTGTGGGTTAATGTCCACAGGCTCATGCCCTTTAGGGCTGTATCACATACTCTGACCCAGGCTTAAGATAAAAATACAAAAGTTAAGAACTGGATTAACAGATGTGTAGGTTATGTGAGGAAAATGTCCACCCTTTCCTAAGTGAGTTTATGAAAGAAATCTTCGCACGTGTGCATGTGCATGAGAGAGAGAGAGAGAGAGAGAGAGAGAGAGAGAGAGAGAGAGAGAGAGAGAGAGAAAGAGAGAGAGACGGAGTGTGGGAGAGAAGTAGCATTCAGGGCAGAGGATGGCTTTAATCAATTTGGACCCACTGAAAATCTAGGAAGGAGTGAGCAGGATGAATCAGGCTCCCTTGAAAAGAACAAGAAATAGGACAGGAAATAGTAAAAGATAACAGTTGAAAGAAACAAGATGGAGGACACCTTATATTCCATCGATCAGAGGCTAACCTGGTTGTGAAAAGCAATGATAAATAATAAGGATTCTGAAGAAAGGAATAATGCTCGGACAAAATAAGAACTGGGAGAAAAAGGGAAAGACATGGGTAGAAAACCAGGCTGGGGGCAACTAGTGTCTAACTACTCAGCATCCTGAAGGAATCAGTAGGAAAGATGGAATGATGACAGAAGCCCTCCTCACAGGTAGAGACCACAGTACAAATACTCAAGGAAAACACAAAAGGATTCTGAGGTTATTGCCTTGGGCTTCCCCCTTAACCTCTGGGTGTTTTGTTTTGGTTTGTGGTGCTGGAGATTGAATCCAGAGGCATTCTACTTGCGAGCCCTTTTTTTTCTTCTTCCTCAGTACTGGGGACTGAACCCAGGGGCATTCTACCACCAAGCTACACCCCCAGCCCTATTTTTATTCTTTATTTTGAAACAGGGTCTCACTAAGTCGTGGAGTATCTCACTAAGTAGCTGAGGCTGGCTGCAAACCTGAGATCCTTCAGTCTCAGCCTCCCAAGTACTGTGATAGCATGCCTGGCTTATTTTTTGTTTTTGAAACAGGGTTTCACTAGGTTAATGAGTCTTGTTAAGTTGCTGAGGCTGGTCTTAAACCTGCAATCCTCCTGTCTCAGCCTTCCAAGCACTGGAATTATAGGCAGGAGCCACCTTTAACCCAGTTTATCCTTTGTTTTTAATATGGAAAGACGGGAGAGGCTGTGGTCCACCGTGATCAGGAAGAATTGTGGGCTTCTTACCTGTAACATCCTCCTTCTTTCCTAGAAGCCAAAATTCATCCACTACTGCCAATACCTCAATAATATCTCCCACAAAGAGCGGCAGTTCTTCTGACACACTAGGGCAGAAGTCAAAGATAGCTCGAACCACTGAGCCAGGCTCCATGATTCACAACCTAGAAAGAAAGATCAAAAGAAACAGAAAGCATATTTAAGACATAATATACTTCTTAAAAATGATAAAGCTTAAAATACAAAAACACTTAAAATGAAGTCAAAGTTAAACAAATAAGTGTGTAGTTTATATTTTTAAAAAGCAAAAGTACTTGCTCATTTCTTTCTTTCATTTCCTTTTTTCTGAGATGAGGTCTCACTATGTTACCAAGGCTGATTTTGAATTCACCAGCCTCCCACTTCAGCTTCCTGAGTAGCTGGGATTACAAGTGTGTGCCACTGTGCCTAGCTTCATTTATTTCTTTAAAAATAGGAATTTCCTCACATGTTTTTATTGGGTTCTCAAAGTTATTCTGGAATCGGAAAATACACACAGGCACGCTTGTACATTTGGGCGCATGTGCATGCACACACACACACACACACACACACATACACACACACACACACACACACACACACACCCTATACCTCTGAGTGATAGAAGAGAGTCAAGTAGGCAAATGTAGGCTTTTCAGAGTGCCTGAAGAAGGCAGTAAGGAAATTAACATTTTTAAAGCACCAAAGGATGTGGTGCTTTTACAATACAGTATTTAGAAAATAGGGATTTTATTGGATGTGGTGGTGCATGCTTGTAATCTCAGTACTTGGGAGGCTAAGACTGGAGGATTGCAGGTTCTTGGCCAGCCTCAGTTACTTAGTGAGGCCCTCCACAACTTAGTGAGACCCTGTTTCAAAATAAAAAAATAGGGCCGGGGGTGTCTTGGAGGTAGAATGTCCCTGGGTTCAATTCCCAGTACTGGGAGGGGGGGGGGATTTTACAATCAAAGGCCTGTAATCTCAGTACTTCAGAGGCTGAGAGAGGAGGATTGCAGATTCGAAATCAGCCTCAGCAACTTAGTAAGACCCTGTTTTAAAATAAAAAATAAAATGGGGTTGGGGATGTAGTTCAGAGGCAGAATATTCCTGGGTTCAACCTCCAGTAGCATGCGTATGCATGCACACACACTGAAAAGTAAAAATCAATGAAAAGAATGAGAAAGGGCTATGCAGATGGTGCCCCCCAGGTGACACTTAGCAGATCAAGTACGTGTTTCTAGTTCAGAGAAGCCTGGGCTCCACCTTGGAGCGTGTCCTTGCACTGCTGTGTGTCTGTGCTGTACAGAGACAAGGAGTCCATTGCTATGATGAGTGCTATGATGGGCTGCTGGGCAGCCCAAGGATGTGTTCAAACGCTAGAAAACGAGGACACAAATAACATGCTCTGTCCACCTGGGCACAGCCAACCACGGCCCAGGGTCCTGGGCAGGGAGCGACAGCTGAGGATCTCCAGGCTGAGGCCTACCACCAGTTGCCAAGTCTACTTTCCTTTCTGCACCTCAAGTACTCATTTGGGGTTGGTGGAGGTGAGGATTTTAACTTTCATCTCACATACAGCTATAACCACATCAAAAAGCACTAAGTGCCTAGGGACAAAAAGAAAAAAGATGGTTGTAGCTATGTTAAGTTTATAATCTAAGAAATCACTGATGTGGAAAAAACACAGTAGGCATCTATCTAATAAATAATTTGGTATACCAAGGTGGGGTGGCTATATGAATTTAATGAATCATGCAACTTGACTAAACATTACATATTTAATTTGTGCTGATGAGTGAAAGTAGCTTGTTTTTGTGTTACTGTGACTTTTTTCTATAATGAGATGAACTTGAATTCACAGTAGGAAAGAGAAGTGGCTAGTAACACTTCTCACATTCTCTGTCCTTTCTTACCACAGATTTTCTTCTTTTTTTTTTTTCAGTGTTGGGAATAGAACCCAGGGCTTCACACCTGCAAGGTGAGCACTCTAACACTGATTTATATACTCAATACCTAGATATGCTTTAAAGTATTTTTAAAAATCTAATTTTGTGTGTGTATGTAGTGCTGGGGATTGAACCCAGGGGCATCATTATACCTCTGAGCTATACCCCCAGCCCTATTTTATTTTTTATTTGGAAACAAGGTCTTGGTAAATTGTGTAGGGCCTCATTAAGTTGTTGAGGCTGGCTTCGAACCTAAGATCCTCCTATCTCACCTTCCAAGTACTGGGATTACAAGTGTACGTTACCACACCTGGCTTAAAAATCTAATTATAATTACACACTGAGAGACAGCATAATGTGAATGCAAAGCCCTAGGCTTCTTCAGTCAAAGTGACCAAGATTCAAATCCTAGCTCCGCTATTTATTCAAATCCCAGCTCCCGCTATTTCATCCTAGACATACTACTTAAACTCTCTGGGCTTCAATTTCTTTGTCCTGAGAAATTAAGATAGTAATACTTTCAGAATAGTTATCAAGAGGATGATTGTACTGACGAAATAATTATAATAATGCCTAATACTTATTGAGTACTTACTAGATCCCATGCATTTGACTATGTCCTTCACATCTGTCCATCTCTGAAGACTTAACCAGTATGCTAATTGTGTGAAAGCATCTAGGGCAATAAGCATTAGCAGTTGTTACAGATCATTTCCAAAATCAACTATAAACTCAAATCTGTATCATTTATCACCAGAGAATATGCTATGTTAAGTACCTAAACACTACAGAACTTCCCATTCCAACATGTCGAAACTTCACTAATTTTGACCATATTTTAAAACAGACACATTATATACCTCCCTGACTCCTTCCATAGAAGACACTGAACATGATTTACTTTTGGGGTTTGGATGCAAGTTCATTTTGAGGCCATACATTACCGTGTTGTGATAAAAAATCCCAGTATTGTATGACTTTCTCAATGTTAGCCTTCCTTCTAGCTTCCACTTGCTTTCTAGATCCCCAGTTATAATCGGCTGAGGGGGGAAGACCACACACACAGCACCAAATTTATTAAAGGTTCCCAGATAAATAAAAGTAAACAAGCTCTGCGTGGCAGGCTGACGTTGTTCTGCAATGGTAAAGGACGTGTGTCAGCACTGGAGTCTTTTACAGTTATTTCTTATGTGCTCCGAGGCCCCTTTCGTATTTTCTGGCTGTCTTCCAGAGGACTGAAGTGGCCAGAAGTCATATTTCTGCAGAAAGATGGTGTCTAAGCATTTTTTAGAAAACTAAACATATTTTGCAAATCTCTCAGCCATCTATATATTATTAAAACAACTTCTCAGAGTTGGGCCAAGGTAGATATTATTCTCCTTTTTCATATTTTTTTGTACTGGAGATTGAACCCAGGGGCATTCTACCCCTAAGCTACACCCCCAGCCCTTTTATTTTTCTTTATTTTGAAACAGGGTCTCCCTAAGTTGCTGAGGCTGGCCTTGACCTGTAATCCTCCTGTCTCAGCTTCCCAAATACTGGGTGGGATTATAGGCATGTGCCACCACTCCTAGCTATTTCCTTCTTATGGTACATTTTTCTTGAATTTCATCTCACTACCTGATACATACCTCATTATCTAAAATGTGAAGTAGGGAATTAATATAAGCCCCATAGGTTACTTAGAGAGCTACCCTCCAATACTTCAGACCTTATGATCTGAAAGAGTTAATGCTTCTCCCTGGAACCTTTCCACTCTACCAGAAAATGACTCAGAAGCAGAGGAGAATCTGGTTCAATAATACTTTTACTAACTGACCTCCTACTCTGCTGGAATGAGTACGTAATCACCGAGAAATACACGCCCTGGAAGGGAGCTGAAGTCACAGCCTCGGTGAATTACATGATTCATGTGTGAGACCAGAAGGCAGGGAGTGACTCCTCGTACTTTATGTATAACACGATGGATTTCATCTCAGTCTTCCCTGCCCCATGCACACTATGAAAGGCAACTGTTATTATTCTTGTCAGGGCAATTTTAGAAGCCTGAGCATATATTTCAAAACTTGATCAGTAATGGCTTCTGTAAGCTGTTCCACCAACTCCAGATGGAAGTAAAAAGAACTGCAGAGGAAATCAGAACACAGAAGGGCTTGAGAAAATACAGAAAAAATTACTGCCTATCTGGCATGATTTCAGGGACATCAGAAAAGTTTACTGTGGAAACTTCTTCCCTGACTGGTGAATGCCACCTTTGGAGAGTCACTCTGCATTTGAAATATAAATATCCTTGCAAAGATAATGCTCTAAACCCCATTAGAATATAAACTCTGTGAAGGAAGAGAATCTTGCCTGCTCTGTTAGTGAACAGCAGTTCACTGGTCCACAGCAGTACAGTCACAAAATGTTCTCAAAGAATTTTCAGAACTTTAGGAAAATATATGAAGATATTTGTATCAAAATCTCTAGTTCCATTTATCTAAAATTAAACTGTCTCTTTGCAACAAACAGTTTTGCCTATGTTACACTAGTTAGAGGTGTCATATAAATCTGCCAGGTCAAACATTAAAATCTTCAACTTCTTCATCCTCTATAGCCAACACTAAACTGATAACAATGGTTACCACTTGAGTGTCTACCATGCGCCAAGGTGCCTGGGCTCAACTCCAGCACCACCACTGAGCAATTTACTCAACCTCTCTAGCTAACAGCTAATTCAGAACCAGCATTCAAGTCTGTTGACTCCTACGTCCATGTTCTTTTCACTACAGACGTCATTTCTCTTTATCATTTGTCTTTCCTTCAAAATCTTCCAGACCTTCATTTTCCTATCTTTGTTTCTCCAATATTGTATTGTGAAAATTTTCAAGCATCAAGGCTGAAAGAATTTTATAGACACCACCTAAACACTACCAGAAACACCTGATTGCGGTTACCTTATCACATATTGTCCATCTCTTTATCAAGCTGTGTTATTTGTATGCATTTCAAAATAAACAGACATTTCCCACCAAACTTTGGCATTTATATCTTAACTAGAGTTCAATACTTGTTTACAGTTTTTTTATTGTGTACCTTTTTTTTCTCTTCTTGGGCAAAGTTACAATTCTTTCCTCCCCATTGAAATGTCTGTGAGCCTGACTAATCTTTCCTAAATACTGATTTCTTTTTTTTTTTTGGTACTGGGGGTTGAACTCTGGGGCAGTCTACCTCCAAGCTATACTCCCAGCCCTATTTTTTATTCTTTATTTTGAAACCGAGTCTCACTAAGTTGCGGAGTGCCTCACTAGGTAGCTGAGGCTGGCCGCGAACCCAGATCCTCCGGTCTCAGCCTCCCGAATGCTGGGATTACAAGCATGCGCCACCACGCCCGGCTCTAAATGCTGATTTCTATATATTACTCAGTTGCTTAAGAATTTAAAGGTCTTCCTAGTTTCTTTAATTCATTAACATATTCAATAAATAATTATCAAGGCAAATGGAATCAATCAACTTCCCATGCAGGATAGAAAACTGACTCTTCATCTGAGAGTCCTTTAACCCAAGAGTCTTTAAATGTTTATTCTCTAATCTTGGTGGCTAACAATGGCATTTGGATTCTCCTCTATTGTTCTAAGAAATTCAACTCCTACCCCAAAATATCTACCCTACTAAGGAAAAGAAAAGAAAACTGCAGATAACCTGAACACTAATCTCAGAAGGACATACTCATTCTTATCTATCCAATGGAGGGGATCAGTGGAACTCTTATACCTGCTGGGATTTTTTAGTGCCTCAAGGTTATTTTAGCATTCTACGGGCTAATTCCTTTGGCAGTTACCTCTTAATCCAGCTTTGCTCCTATGCCATGTCCAGGAACATTCAAGATGTTGTATGTGAGATAATACAGTCTTTTCCCTTCAAGAAGCTTCACTTAGTCCCTACCATTTCACAAAATATGTTCTTTTTTTTTTTTTTTTGTGGTACTGGGGATTGAACTCAGGGGCATTCTACCTCCGAGCTACACCCCCAGCCCTATTTTTTTATTCTTTATTTTGAAACCGAGTCTCACTAAGTTGCGGAGTGCCTCACTAGGTAGCTGAGACTGGCCGCGAACCCGGATCCTCTGGTCTCAGCCTTCCGAATGCTGGGATTACAAGCATGTGCCACCACGCCCGGCTCACAAAATATGTTCTGAAGATATTAATCTTTGTGATCCAAAGTATAAGAGGACTTGTTATTATAAACTTGAGAAAGGCTAGGAAACATAAAAAATACTAGTATATTAAAGCCTGAGACAATCTAGCCAAGAATCATTGTCTCTATGTCTTTAAATGTCTGGCCACATCATAATTTTTGCAGCTCATAACTTAAACTTTTTTCAACCTTGTTCCACCCACGCATAGTACTCAGTACAGTCCTATCCAATCTAAATGGTTTCTGCCCCCGTTAAGTACTTTCCACCCAGAACTCATTTCTTTGTGTATGTGCTGTTTCTTTTAGCCACAGCAGGTTCCTGTCTTTCCATATATCTAAGTATTTCCCACCCCCTGGTTTTTCCAAATGATGCTGTTATGGTTTGAATATGGAATGTCCCCCAGAAAAGCTTGTATGTCAGAGGTGAAATAATTGCATCAGGGGTCTAATCTCGTCAGTGAATAAGTTTACTGATGTATTAATAATCGGAATGGATTTACTGGGTGGTAACTGAAGGGAGCTAGCATGTGGCTGGAGGAGGTATGTCACTGGGAGCATGGCCTTGGAGACTGTATCTATCTCTGATCCCTTCCTCTCTGTCTGCTTCCTGGCTGTCCCTGGCAACTTTTCTTTGCCATGCCCTGCCACCATAATGCTTTTGCCTTGGAGCTGGTCAACCATGGACTGGACCTTTGAAACCATGAGCTAAGTATACCTTTCCTATTTCCTATTATAAACTGTTCTCATCAGATATTTTGGTCATGGCAATGAAAAAGCTAATTAATGCAGATGTCTGCCTCTCCTATTCAAGCCCACCTCCACTTTCTGCTTTCAACTCCTATAGCCTTTGCTCATATAACATCTTGTATATTTTGTGAGACATCAGATTTAACAAGCAAAAGTTAATCCATGAAAATAAATGCATTAATGAAAACAGTGAGAAATAAAATAAAATTTTACATTATATCTCATGCAGTCCAAGCATTCATCAGCAGATAGATGAATAAAATGTGGTATATACATACAATAGAATATTATTCAGCCTTAAAAAAGGAAGACAATGGATTAAAGATTTCATAAGAGAGGGAGACAGTACGTTTCAGTTGCTCTGAGACTCAGAATTCAAATATGTAGAATTGGATGCGGCAAAGAGAACAGAGGACTGAAAAGAGCTCCACACATCTCATCTGGTTAGTGGAGAGTGGAGGTGGTACCATCTTGGTAAGCCCACACCAGGGCTGGCAGCTGCTTGGACCAGCGGCTCTCAGAGACAAACTCAAACAAAGAAGAGGCTGAATTTTGTCAGGCCAGTGACTATAGAAAATTAATCATCAAATGCAATTCCACTCTTTTCTCCACACTCAAATACCTCAAGATTCAACTCCCTAGACCACCCAACCAGATTGCCCAGTGAACTCTTGTGGCTGCAGCTGAACTCATTCCTACCTGTAGGAACCAACCCGAGCAGTTTACAAAGCATCCCAGTGGGAACCTGCACCGCTACAGGGACTAGAGTGACAACAAACAGACCCTCAGGGTCTGTGAGTTGGCAAATCATCCCTGCAGAGGTGAGGACGGGGGCTACAGTTGGACATAGCAGAAATGTGAATTAGCAGACAGTCCCTAGGGACATTCGAGAGGGAGAGACCTAGGATCAGTAGTTTTCCCCTACAGGGTCTCCAACAATCACCACAGGACAGCCAGCAGTGGTGTCTGTGGGTTGAAATAACTCAGCTAAACAGGCTTCAGGTTCAGAAGGCTGTAAACTCATGTTTGGTGGTGTTTGGGAGCTAAAAGCACCAAAGCCAGAGGTCAGCAAGATCTCACATGATCGCAGCCAACCAGAGCAACAGTGGTGTCCCTGGAGCTAAATAACTGAGCTGCCTAAGCTGCAGGTTCAGAACATACAATCTCTCCCTGCCAGAGCTTGGGCCCTGAAAGCAGGGAGGCCAGGGGTCAACAAGGGGTCACATGATCACAGCTATAGGCTAGGAACTCAACACTCTCTCTGCCAGCAGAGTTTGGGCCTGACATGCATACATGCCAGTGACTGACAGCGCTCCATGTGATCGCTGGCCATCAAAGCTCAGCCAGCCACCCTACAAGCTCAGAACATAGTAACCTCTAGCCCTGCTGAGCTTATGCCCAGTGGCCACAAAGGCCAGAGGTCCAGCGCTCTGCAGAGTTTCAAGGGTTCACAACCAGCAGAGCAGCAGTGGAATCTGTGGGGCATTAAATCCCAACCAGAAGGCTGCAAGCTCTAAATGGGACATCATAGTCTCTGGCCCTACAGAGTTAGAGCCTGGAGTGCACAATGACCTGCAGCCAATCAGAGACTCCTGTTTGCCTGTACTAAAAACTATATTTTGTTAAAGAGGTTCTAGGGGACAAACACAAAAGTCTGATTATATGAGACAGATTTGTAGAGGCAAATATAGACCTCCAGCATAGACCTTATTATAAAGAGATAACAAATAAACACAAGACTCACACAAAGAGGAAGAAGATGCCAAGAAAATAGAAATACAAACCTGAGAACTCTGAAAATATGAGACTAAACACTAAGCAAAAAAACAATAAACTCCTACACCTCAACAAAAAGGAAGACCACCAATACTGAGCTGCAGGAAATGCCAGAAAGAGAATTCAGAATTTTGATTTTCAATATGACCAAAGGTCTCAGATATTAAATAAGAGAAAGCATACAGGAAATGAAAGAACATATGAATAGAGAAATTGAGGCCCAGAGTAAGAACCAAAAAGAGGCTTTGAGTGAAATGAGGGAGTCAGTAAACAAATTAAAGGCTTCAATAGAAGCCACCTCTAGCAGGCTAGACCACATGGAAAATAGAGTCTCAGAAGAAGACAGGTTATTCAAAATTGAACACATAGTCAACAATATAGAGAAGACAGTACAACATAACCAGAACATCCAAGAAATATGGGATAATATGAAATGACCTAACTTACAGATAACAGGCATTAAAGAAGGTCTAGAAGCACAAACCAAGGATATTAGAAACCCCTTTAGAGAAATAATATCTGAGAATTTCCCAAACATAGAAAGAGACTTGGACTTCCATGTACAGAAAGCATTCAGAACACCAACAAGATAAGCTCATTTCTCCACACCACATAATAATCAAAATGACTAATATAGAAGCCAGGGGAAGAATCTTAAAAGCATCAAGAACAAAAGAACAGGCAGAATTCAGGGGTAAAAATAAGAATCACTCCAGACTTCTCAACCAAAGTTATAAAAGCCAGGAGGGGCTGGTATGATGTACTCGAAACTGCTATATCCAGCAACAAAATCATTCAAAATTGATGGAGAAATAAACCTTTCAAGACAAGTAGAAACTAAAAGAATTCATGACTACCAAGCCAACACTATATAAAATACTTAAAGAAATAAAACAAAAAGAAAAGAAAAAAAAATTACATACCAAAACCAGAAAAAGGGTGAATTCCACCAGATGGGCAACTAAATAAAAAAGATATAACACTATATCAAACAGAATATATGTCTCAAAATGACAGGAAACAAAAATCACCTCTCAATAATAATACTGATTGTCAAAGGTCTAAACTCCCCAATTAAAAGGCACAGTCTGGCAAAGTGGATCAAAGAACATAATCTAACTATATGCTTCTTGCAAGAAACTCACCTTACAGGCAAAGATACCCATAGGTTAAAGGTTAAAGGATGGAAAAAGATGTATCATGCAAATGGAGACCAAAAACAAGCAAGAATAACAACACTCATATCTGACAAAGCAGATTAAAGTCTTATCAGAAGAGACAAAGTGGGTCACTTCTTACTAATAAAAGGAACAATCCAACAAGCAAATGTAATGATAGTAAATATGTATGCCCCAAGGGTGGGTGCACTCACTTTTGTAAAACAAACTCTTCAGGACATTATGTTGCAAATAGACCCAAACACAATAATATTGGGAGACTTTAACACACTGTTCACACCACTAGATCAATCTTCCAGGCAAAAGATGGATTAAGACTCTACAGACCTAAAGAATACTATAAACCAAATGGACCTTATAGACATATACAGAATATTCCAACCAACAACAGCTGAATAGACATTCTTCTCAGCTGCTCATGGAACCTTCTCCAAAATAGACCATATTCTGGGCTACAAAGCAAGTTCCAGAAAAATTTTAAAATATAATATAATTCCCTGCATATTTTCAAATAATGGAATGAAAGTAGAAATAAAAAACAGGAATACCAAAAAAATTATATAAGCCGGGCGTGGTGGCGCACGCTTGTAATCCCAGCATTCGGGAGGCTGAGACCGGAGGATCCGGGTTCGCGGCCAGCCTCAGCTACCTAGTGAGGTCCTCCGCAACTTAGTGAGACTCGGTTTCAAAATAAAGAATAAAAAATAGGGCTGGGGGTATAGCTCGGAGGTAGAATGCCCCTGAGTTCAATCCCCAGTACTGAAAAAAAGTTATATAAATATATGGAGACTGGATGATATACACTTGAATGAGAACTGAATCAGAGAATAAGGAGAGAAATAAAAAAAAAATTCCTAGAATTAAAGAAAATAGAGACACAACATACCAAAATCTATTGGACACTTTGAAGGCAGTTTTAAGAGGAAAATTTATAGCACTTAGTGCCCACATAAAAAAAACCCAGAAAGTCAGTAAAAGGCAGGAAATCATTAAAATCAGGGCAGAAATAAACAAAATAGAGAATTAAAAAAAAAAAAAAAGCTCAACAAAACAAAAAGTTGGTTCTTTGAAAAGATTAACAAGATTGATAAACCCTTAGCCAACCTAACCAAAATAATCAACTCAAATTATTATAATCAGAAATGAAATAGAAAGATATCACCATAAGCCTGGCGTGGTGGCGCATGCTTGTAATCCCAGCATTTGGGAGGCTAAGACCAGAGGATCCGGGTTCGCAGCCAGCCTCAGCTACCTAGTGAGGCACTCTGCAACTTAGTGAGACCCTGTTTCAAAATAAAGAATAAAAAAATAGGGCTGGGGGTATAGCTTGGAGGTAGGATGCCCCCTGAGTTCAATCCCCAGTACCACAAAAAGAAAAGAAAGATATCACCATAGACAGTGGGGAAATCCAGAGGATCATCAGAAACTGTTTTGAAAATTTATGCTCCAATAAACTTGAAAACATAGAAGAAATCAAAATATTTATAGACACATACAATCTAAATTGAAAGAAGATATGGAAAACCTAAATCGACCAATAACAAGCAAAGACATAGAAACAGCAATAAAAGGCTTCCCATCAAAGAATAGCCCAGGGCCAGGTGTGGTGGCGCACACTTATAATCCCAGTACTTGGGAGGCTGAGACCAGAGGATTCAGGTTCGCAGCCAGCCTCAGCTACTTAGTGAGGCCCTCCACAACTTAGTGAGACCCTGTTTCAAAATAAAGAATAAAAAATAGGACTGGGAGTGTAGCTCAGAGGTAGAATGCCCCTGAGTTCAATCCCCAGTGCTGCAAAGAAGAAAAAAAAAGAATATCCCAGGTACAGATGGATTCCCATTCCCAGTTGAATTCTACAAAATCTTTACAGAGGAATTAAACTCAATACCTCACAAGTAATTCCATGAAATCAAAAGAGATGGAATCCTCCTCAACTCCTATGAGACCAGTATCACCTTAATACCAAAACCAAATAATGATCATTCAAGAAAAGGAAATTACAGACCAATGTCACTGATGAACATAGATGGAAAAATTCTAAGCAAAATACTAGTGATACATATTCAAAACCACATCAAGAAAACTGTACACTATGATCAAGTTGGTTTCATCCCAGGGATGCAATGCTGATTCAACATATGCAAATCAATACATGCTATTCATCACATAAATAGAACTAAGGACAAAAATCACATCA
The DNA here is from genome assembly GCA_004027655.1 of Graphiurus murinus. Taxonomy (NCBI): domain Eukaryota; kingdom Metazoa; phylum Chordata; class Mammalia; order Rodentia; family Gliridae; genus Graphiurus; species Graphiurus murinus. The sequence goes on along the minus strand of PVLC010004558.1, from coordinate 556 downwards.
TCTCAATAGATGATGAAAAAGTAACTGACAAAATCCAACAACCATTCATGTTAAAAACACTGCAGAAAATTGGAATAGAAGAAACTTACCTCACATAATTAAGGCAATATACATAAACCAAAGCCAACATCATATTGAATGGGGAAAAATTGTAGGGATTCCCTTTAAAATCAGGAACAAGACAAGGATGCCTACTATCACCACTCCTTTTCAATACAGTCCTCAAGATTCTTGCCAGAGCAATAAGGCAAGAGAAAAATATCAAAGGAATTCAAATAAGAAAAGAAGAACTAAAATTATCTCTATTTGCAGATGACAGGATCCTATATTTATTTATTTATTTATTTATTTATTTTGGCGGTACTGGGGATTGAACTCAGGGGCATTCTACCTCCGAGCTATACCCCCAGCCCTATTTTTTTTATTCTTTATTTTGAAACCGAGTCTCACTAAGTTGCGGAGTGCCTCACTAGGTAGCTGAGGCTGGCCGCGAACCCGGATCCTCCGGTCTCAGCCTCCCGAATGCTGGGATTACAAGCATGCGCCACCACGCCCG
>PVLC010004557.1:49377-84119 GCA_004027655.1 Graphiurus murinus | reverse complement strand
GTTCTTGGATAGGCAGAATAAATATCATCAAAATGGCCATCCTCCCAAAAGTAATCTACAAATTCAATGCAATACCCATGAAATTACCAAGGTCACTCCTCACAGACATAGAAAAATCACTCCTCAAATTCATTTGGAACAACAAAAAGCTAGAATAGCCAAAGTAGTTCTTAGCAACAAGAACCATGCAGGAGGCATCACAATACCTGACTTCAAACTATACTACAAAGCCACAGTAATAAAAACAGCATAGTATTGGCACAAAAACAGACACATAGACCAATGGAGCAGAATAGAAGACTCAGAAACAAACCCACACACTTACAGTGAATTGATTTTTGACAAAGGAGCTAAAAACATACACTGGAAAAAAGATAGCCTCTTTAACAAATGGTGTTGGCAAAACTGGTTAACCATATGAAGGAAAATGGAAATAAACCCCACTTTCTCACCCTGCACAAGAGTCAACTCAAGGTGGATCAAAGACCTGGAAGTCAGGCCAGAGACCTTGCAGCTACTTGAAGAAGGCATAGGTCCAACACTTCAACACATAGGCACAGGTAAAAACTTTCTCAACAAGACCCCCAAAGCACAAGGAACTCAAAGGAAGATCAATACATGGGATTGAATTAAACTGAAGAGCTTCTGCACAGCAAAGGAAACTATCAAGAACCTCAACAGAGAGCACACAGAGTGAGAGAAAAATTTTGCCAGCAACTCCTACGATAGAGGACTAATATCTAGAATATTCAGAAAACAAGAAACTCATGGCTAAGAAAATAAGTAACTCAATCAAAAAATGGGCAAAGGATCTAAATAGACACTTCACAAAAGAAATACAAATGGTCAACAAATGTATGAGGAAATGTTCAATATCATTAGCAATCAGAGAGATGCAAATCAAAACTACCTTGAGAGCCAGGCATGGTGGCACACGCTTGTAATCCCAGCATTCGGGAGGCTGAGACTGGAGGATCCAGGTTCGGGGCCAGCCTCAGCTACCTTGTGAGGCACTCTGCAACTTAGTGAGACCCTGTTTCAAAATAAAGAATAAAAAAAAATAGGGCTGGGGGTGTAGCTCAGAGCTAAAATGCCCTTGAGTTCAATCCCCAGTACTGCCAAAAAACAAACAAACAAACAAAAACTACCTTGAGACTTCACCTAACCCCAATCAGAATGCCAATCATCAAGAACACAAACAAAAACAAATGCTGATGAGGATGTGGAGAAGTGGGAACTTAGTGACACCCTCAGCAACTCAGCCCGTTTCAAAATGCAAAATAAAATGAGGCTAGGGGTTTTGCTCAGAGAGATATAATGCCCCTGGCTTTAATTCCCAGTTCCAAAAAAAGAAAAGAAATAGAAGAGGAAAAGGAATGGGGTTGACAGAAAGGCTGCAGATGGAGCAGGTCTGAAATTACTGGGAGATCAAGGCTTAATTTTTTTTTGGCAGTACTGGGGATTGAACCCAGGGGCATTCTACCTCCAAGCTACACCCCCAATCCTATTTCCTATTTTGTATTCTTAATTTTGAAGCAGGGTCTAAGTTGTGGAGGGTCTCACCAAGTAGCTGAGGCTGGCTGCGAACCTGTGATCCTCCTGTCTCACCCTCCCAAGTGTGCACCACCACTCCACTGGGATTACAAGTGTGAGCCACCACTCCTGGCTAGGGCTTGAATTTAAAGCATGCTCAGTCTGAAGAGTCTGCAGGACATGTAGACAGGTTCTTAGTGCACTTGGGAGCAGAATGTGCACTGGAGCCAGCATCAATGGACCAAGTGACATTGCTGGTTTCACCACTTGTAAGCTCTGAGCTGGGGAGGACGCTAGTTTACTCCATCTCCCCTCATCTAGGCAACAGCAGTAAGATACACCTGTGGAGTTATTCTGAGCATTTGCTGATGTTACAGCACAGCATCACACACATGGGGTAGGAAAGAGCCTTGCTGCTGTTGCTGCTGCTATGGTTTACTGTGGTCTCAGAAGAGGCCACTGGTTGCTTTAGGATGAGACACACTAAACAAACGCATCTTGTTACGGGGAGTCTCACGATCCTTGGCACTTGGAAACATTAGAGTTACCAAATGTAGTGCTTGCATAGCATGTGCAAGGGCCCGTGTTTAATTCCCAGTGCCACACACAACCAAATCACACACACAAAATCACCTAGAAAAAATTACCAGGTGTGGTGCTGCACGACTATAATCCCCCTACTCAGGTAGGTTCAAGTCCAACCTCAGCAACTTAAGACCCTGTTTACAAATAAATAAATAAATGGATGGATGGATGGATGGATGGGGGGTTAGCTCTGAGGCAGAATGACCCTCAGTTCAATCCCCAGTACAAAAAACAAAAACAAAAACAAAACAAAACAAAAAAAGAACAAAAAAAGGTGCTAATTAGGTTACCTGGCAGGAATAGGAGGGAGACCCAACTCTCCTTGCAGGACGCCTGGCTCCTCCCAGCAGGGCCACTCCCTGGCTTTGTAGAGAGCACCCCTGGTCACAGCCTCAAGGTCTTTGAGAATGAGCAGTGGGAAGAGGTGCAAAGCACTGCACACATCTTACCTGCCTCTCACTCTGCTCCTCATAGCTGTGGGGACAGGGTGACCATTCAAACCCTATGCAGGCTTCAGTTTCCTTACCTAGAAAATTGCGGCAAGATACTGCTGGTTAGGGTTAAATAGCTCTCTCTCTAACCATGCTTATCATATTTATATAGGGCTTTATAATATATGTTAGTATATTTTCTAAACATTTTCTGCATGTCTCTCTACATGATTTTATTTATTTATTAGTTCTGGGGCTTAAACTCAGGAGCATTCTACCTTGGAGTTACACCCTCAGCCCTTTTTAATTTTGAAACAGGGTTTCATAAAGTTGCTGAGGGCCTTACTAAATTGCCCATGCCAGCCTCAAACCTGTGCTCTTCCCATCTCAATCTCCCAAACCCTGGGTTACAGGTGTGCACCACCACACCCAGTTCAACATGTCTAAGTTTATGGATTCTGGACTAATCTCCTGTCCACAATCCATTAACTTAGATAAAAAAAAAAAAAAAAAAAAAAAAAAAAAAAAAAAAAAAAAAAAAAAAAAAAAAAAAAAAAAAAAAAAAAAAAAAAAAAAAAAAGACTTTCCTAAACTATCTTCACTTCAAGTTCCCCATCACAGCAAGCTGGGAGGGTACTTGACTGTAGTCCTTTTGACGTATCCCACTGCCCCACAGTGTCAGGCAGGTCACAGACGCGGCCCCAGAGAGGCCACCCTCCTAGGAGGAGCACCAGGGTCTCCAGCTTCCCGATGAATGGAGTGCAGAGGAATCCACCCAGGCTGCTGAACTGCCTGCCTGACCCCTGCGTTGAAGGTCTCCTGCAAAAGCTGGCCTCCCCAGAAGTACTGCTGTGAAGCTACCATAGGTTCCACCTGCTGGGGATTCAGGAGCCTCATCTTCTAATATGGAGAAGATTCTTCCTTCAAATTCCAGCTCAGACATCCTGCCAAAGCCCGAGAATTTCTTTATAAATCATATAAATTCTCCCTAAGGGATTTGGTGTTTAAGACCTCAAAATCTGCTTTCTAGCCTGCCACATTCCTCCTTTGAGAATATGAGCAACTGAGTTAGCCGAAAGGGAGAGATAGGGAGAAAACTTCCAAAATACTGCTCTGGCTGGGTTCTGGTGACACAGGCTGCCTGTAATCCCAGTATACGGGAAGTCAGGACAGGAGGATAACAAGTTCAAGGCCAGCCTCAGCAACTTGGCAAGGCCCTCCCCCCCCCCCCCCAAAAAAAGGGCAAGAGGTGTAGCTCAGCGGTAGAACACTTGTGGGTTCAGTCCCTGGGACCAACAAACACAACAAAACAAAACATAAAGGGAATTTTAAGCCGGGCGTGGTGGCGCACGCTTGTAATCCCAGCATTCGGGAGGCTGAGACCAGAGGATCCGGGTTCGAGGCCAGCCTCAGCTACCTAGTGAGGCACTCCGCAACTTAGTGAGACTCAGTTTCAAATTAAAGAATAAAAAATAGGGCTGGGGGTATAGCTCGGAGGTAGAATGCCTCTGAGTTCAATCCCCAGTACCGCAAAAAAAAAAAAAAAAAAAAAGGAATTTTAACAGTAATTTCAGCTAACCAATGTCTGTTGTATACTGCAGTATGTGCAAGAGGACTAAAGTCAATGAAATAGCTCCAGGTGGCAAAGAGTTGTGCTAGACAGAGGGGCCAGGGAGGAGTGTCTCCTTATGGTCAAGATGGAGGAAAAATGCAGCAAGCAGAAGTGTCAGACAAACATCTGACTCTGGGAGGAGAGAAGGAAGTAGGAAATTCACTTGACGGGAGCTCAAGAAGACTAAACAAAGCTGTTCCCAGAGTTAGAGTTCAGGTATTCCTGTTGCATTCCCATTGTGGTGCTCATCCTAACATCCAAGTAGCACAAATGTGGACTTCCCCAAGAAGTGGAGGTCACTTCCTGGAGAAGTTGCATGCAGCTTCAGGTGGATTCAGCTGCCTAGTGGAGCCCCCAAGGATGTGCAGCAGCAGTGCAACATGGAGGTACCTTCTCTAAATCTAGTGTGAGGCTCTGCGGTAGAATGAAAGTGGTTGCCAGGTGGATCAAGAGACTATGGGCCTAACTAGAGCAAAGAGGAGTGCAGGGGAAAAGGAAAGTTGGAAGTAGGACTACACAAAGTTCTTAGAAACCAGATCTAATGTAATTAACTATCTGCATTTATTGAGCAGTGTGTACTTCCTTGCAACTCAGTCTCCCAAGAGTTAACAATGTAAACAAGTCACTCTCATATAGGATTAGAAAGAACATGGTCTCTTCATCTGATCTGACCTATTTGATTAACTTTCACTTTCTAATGTCTGCCTTGATCAAAGGTCCATGAGAGCAGCAGTTTGCTTCTGTTCACTGTCAGAACCCTCAGTGCCAAGGACCGCACATGATGTGTGTCAAGCCCTCAGCACTGAGGCCTATGAGCTCAGGAGACCCGATCTGGGCCTTAGGTCAGTCCCAGGGGCTGTGAAAACAAAAGGAGAGGAGGAATTTTACATGACAAAAACTCAGATTTTTTTAACAACCATTTCATAAAGTTACTTGAACTAGAAGACACCTGAATAATAGAAATGATAATATTACAAATTCGAAGAGGGGAAGAAGGCATTTATGGCTTTGGAAATGGGTTTGCACCTCAAACATCCAAGTTTAGTTTCTTCCCAGAAGTTAGAATCCTGTCATGCAGAGACATGGCAAGTGAATCTAAGGGCACAAAGGAAGTGAGGTGACATAGAAGTTTGAAAGTATCTAGTCTATCTAAGAAACGAAGATTATTTTAGTGACCAGAAGGGAAAGAACATGTGGAATGTCATGGGGAACAGGAAGGGAAGATGCAAGTATGTGAGTCCCAATTGACAGTTCCCAAATTTACAATTTCCAAGACATTTCAAATTTCTACTTTGTCCCCAAAATTTTCCATAAAGTTTTCTGATGATTCAAGGCTGGCTAATAAGAAAGGTCTTGTGTGTGTACATTACATTAGGGTATTAGCTAAGTGAATTGTATTTACTGTAATTTGCTAAGAAAACTTTTTTTCTTTAGTCAAAATAATATGAGAATTCAACATGATTACTTATTAATTAGAACTGGAAGATTCTTTTTCTAAGCCTTAAAAAATGGTTGATAAATAGTTATTTAGTAAACTGATGAGTATTAGTAAGATGGCAGAAGAAATAAAATATATAACCACTGTATAAAGTTCCAGAAACACTTTATTTAAAAATGGAGTTGTAAATGCATAACAAAATAACGTAAGTAATAAATGTAACAAAAATAAATAAGGAGAATAATGTATTCATACAAAATAAAAATAACATAGTAAAAGGCCAAATGTTTATAATTGAACAAAACTGTGTAAACAAACAATAACATATGTAGATTCTAATATTTTCTAAACTCCTTACCTTCTACTTCCATGTGGATATATATAATCGGTACCCAAACATTAAATAAGAGAGGGAACAAGGGTGATTATTTTGTTCAACTTTTTCTTCAAATGGACTGACCCTGTTTTAATGTCTTATTTTTTCCTTCAAAGCATTTATATCTTTTATGTTCTTTAAGACCTTTTTTCAGTCTTTGTTCATTAGATAGAATGGGGAATTTAGCTTTACAAGGAGAATAGTTCATTTGCCTTTTTTTTTTTAATTTAACGAAAAATAAGAGATCCATTATACAACAGACTTGTTTTTACAACTCTACAAAAAGATTCTGCATTTTTATTAACTGTTGCAACAGTACAGGATTTAAAAAATCCTGTAACATTTTGAAGTGTACAGAGTTACTTTGTTTCTTAAAACAAGGTAGCACAGTTTATTGCTGAAATATTAAAGATTACTTACACAAAGTTGCAAAAGTTGCAGTTTAAGGGGGAAATCCAGGTCTAATAATATTTAAATGAATTAAGATTCTCCCAAATTATAGTGTTCTGGAAACATAAAGATAATTACTTCCTTTTAAAAACTTATCCAAATGTGTACTGAAAAGGAAAAACAAAAGTAAGTTTACAGAAGTTTTTCACAGGCTTCTTTCTGTTGTGTAGCATGAGCCCAAAGCCTTTGTCAGTGTGGTCTTACAGGTTCCTTAGAATTGTTTAAGACTGGGACAGGATCTACTACTGGGTCCTACAGGGAAACACACAGGAGCAATTCATTGCTGGGGAGTGAAACTATCAACTAATCTTATGACTACTGGTTTTCCAAGTTTCCTAGTGAAGAAAAATCTTAGCCTCATGATCATTTCAAGGGGAATTTTTTTTTTCAACTGTCACATATAAGCTTGGTAACACAGGACCAATATACATGTTCTCAGTTTTAAAAATATGCTCCACCTAAACTATCTAATTTAACCTTTCTAGTCATCATTTAATCTAAAATGAGAGACAAAATCTTATTTCCATTAAAAAAGAAAAAACTGAAAAAAGAAGCGCCAAATTGATCTTTTTGAAAGTGGAGTAAAACACTGTGGGGTTAAAACAAATACAGTATTATCAATCTGCTATGTACAAAAAAGACAGTTAGTCCTTAGTGATATATAGATATGTCCACCTACCACTCCCAGTAAATCTTAGTGCAAACATAATATTAATCTCCGTAAACCTCAAGACAAGTTACGTAGCAACAAAGTTATATAAATCACAGCTATATTTGGAAAATTTTAGGACACAGAATGACTGCCATGACGGTCTGCTCTACTGTAGAGAGCAACACATCATCTGTCCACTGAGCACTAATATAATCCCAGTCAGAAGCAAACAGAATGATTTAACAAATCTGTACAGCTGAAGAGGAAGTCCATTTCAAAGAGCAGCTCGTCATGGGAGACATGGGGGTTCAGAAATGTTGGATATATCTAGTTTGCTTGCAGGTCACAGCATGGCTTAAAAAAGAAAAGAAAAAAAAAGAAAAGAAAAGAAAAAGATCTATGAAGGGAAAGGATGTAATATATAATTCAATTTGAAAATCACAAATCCACAAAAGGTAAAACTGCTGCAATCTGCTTTTCCCTATGTGTGCATCAAGTCGTTATCTAAACCATTTGAAATGATTGATATGACACTACAATTATAGGTAAAAAATAAATGAAATAAGAAGACAGGGATAACAAGATTATAGTTGACCAAGCTGTCTTGTTTTGTATGTCAACACTATGATGCTTCCAATATTCTCAGTCATTCCACAGGTAATTGAACAATCAAGAGAAAGTCATTCATGTACTGTAACATCTTCCTCTTCCCCATCGGGGTTGAACCTATTGAAATGTATACTGAAATCAGCCTCAGATTCGACACTCTCAAATTCAGCTGAGACCGAGGCAGCAGCAGGATGAAGTACCCTAGTTTCTGGCTGGCAAAGTGTTGGTGTTTGACCCGGGCTGCTGTGGTTATTCACAGGGCTGGACTTCTGTTTCGGTGGAGATGGCAAGATGGCACTGGGAAATCCCATATTGTTCAGAGCCTCCAAAGTTCCATCGGGGTCAATCATAGCATTGATCGCTGAAGAGAAAAAAGCAGTAGAGAGAAAAGATATAATTTTAGATGTAGTTCAACATATATATGAACATTGTTTTTGATTCGGATAGTGTTTTGACTATCAGTGTATTATCTTAAATGTGGCTAATCTTTACAATATTGTATTAAAAACCTTACTCTTAGCCGGGCGTGGTGGCGCACGCTTGTAATCCCAGCATTCGGGAGGCTGAGACCGGAGGATCTGGGTTCGCGGCCAGCCTCAGCTACCTAGTGAGGCACTCCGCAACTCAGTGAGACTCGGTTTCAAAATAAAGAATAAAAAGGGGCTGGGGGTGTAGCTCGGAGGTAGAATGCCCCTGAGTTCAATCCCCAGTACCGCAAAAAAAAAAAAAAAACCTTACTCTTAGTAATACTGTGGCTAATCTATATTGTAGATTATGTAGATCTGAATGTTTTCTCTGGGTCTCTTGATGGATCACTTACTAGCATTTCAGAAACTGTTATATGACCAGTATTTGGAGATGCAGAATTCAAGAAAGACCTTTCTGAAACTTGTTTTCACTACTGTTAGAGGGTATTCAGTGAAATATCCCTATTTATCAGAGAACTGGGGGGGATTCATTGCAAAGATGGGGTTCAGCATCACCTCAAAGAGGCCAGAAGAACATCAGCATTCTAGAGTGCTGCCAGAGTAAATTGTCATTCACGTAACCTGAGTGTGAGCATTCTCTCATAGCCTAGATGCTAATACCAGGCAGGCCAAACATCTTGCTACTTTCATGGGAGAGGCCAGTGAAAGATCAGCTTTCAATCTGAAAGATCTTAGGGTAGACAAGAGAAGTTCTTAAGCGGTGATTTTCAACTTGGTATTAGGCAGAGTAAGGAGCTGGGAGAAGGAAGTACCTGTATGTAAGAATCACTAAGGAGCCTTTTCAAAACTATAACCCCATTCTACCAGTTTACAACCACTGTGTGAGCAAGCCATTTTTACTTGTAGGGCATATCATAATGTTTAGGTGTGATGGACCGGAAGAAAGGCCAAGAATCTTTTAGGACAAGGCATGATGGCATACGCCTGTAATCCCAATACTTGGGAGGCTGAGACAGGAGGATCCGCAGGTTAGAGGATACAACAGCCTCAGCAACTTAGTGAGACCCTGTTTCAAAATAAAAAATAAAAAAGGGCTGGGGTGTAGCTCAGAGGTAGAATGCCCCTGGGTTCAATCCCCAGTACCCCACCCCCTTCAAAAAACAAGGCTAGGTGTGGTAGTACACACCTATAATCCCAGTACTTGAGAGGCTGGGAAGGAGGATTGCAGGCTGCAGGATAGTCTCAGTAAGTAGCAAGGCTCTTAGCAATGTAGTGAGACTCTGTTTCAAAACAAAACAAAAAAGGGCTGAGGGTGTAGCTTGTTGCTCAGGAGTAGGTAGGATCAACATATTATGCCTATGATTGTTCAATCAACAAAGGCTGTGCAGAATCAGGAGAGGGTTCTGGAGTCTGCCTGGTGCTCAATTGCTGAGGCTGGCCTCAAACCTGCAATCCCCCCATCTCAGCCTCCCAAATACTGGGCTTGCAGGTGTGCTCCACCCTACCCAGCTGCCCTTGTTTTCTTTTTTTTTTTTTTTGCAGTACTGGGGATCGAACTCAGGGGCGTTCTACCTCCGAGCTATACCTCCAAGCCCTATTTTTTATTCTTTATTTTGAAACCGAGTCTCACTAAGTTGCAGAGGGCCTCACTAGGTAGCTGAGGCTGGCCTCGAACCCGGATCCTCTGGTCTCAGCCTCCCGAATGCTGGGATTACAAGTGTGCGCCACCACGCCCGGCTGCCCTTGTTTTCTTGATGAGAACAGTAAGGAGCATACGGGGCTCTCAGGGGACTTCTATGTCAAGACATGCACAGTAATTAATGCATGATCAATATCTGGCACAAACCAAAACAACATCTCTGCTAAAGTTTAGGAGACAAACAGTTGCTTTCTTTTTCTTCTTTCCTTCCTCTTCTAGTCCCTATAACCAGTATGTATTCATAACTTGTGGTCCATCCAAGCAAATTTCATCCACATTAGAATATAAATTCTTTTGAAGTTATACCAACAATATAATTTAAGAGCTGTCAAATTAAATAATACTAATTATCAATGAGCATTTCCATCTGTATATAACTTATTACTACTATATATGTATCTTATATATTGTTATTTGTACATAATACTGAAAATAGTTTATAATATCTAGCCTATTGTCAAATCTAAGCACTAAAATAGGCTCAAATTAAACTTTAGTGTATTTTTAACTTTTTCTATCAAGTTTTAAAACTTCTTTTTATGGGTAATTTGGATATGCAGAATTCTATATTTTTATAACATCATAAAGTTTAATCAAGTATTGTCCCAATAATAAGAATATTTTAAGAAATGTCTTTTTAATGTATTTGTTCTTATCTGTTAGCTCTTAAAACCTAATTTAGTAGTAAATTTACCTTGTAATTGCTTTTCAACTCTTTTCAGCTCCTGTAAAATAGAAGAAATCTCCTACAGGAAAAGCAATAGCAAAAATTAGCTTACATAAATAAAACATTTTCAAATGACAAGCAATGAACTTTATTTGCATTGTATTGGGAATACAACCGCATCTACATGGTACTACTTTAGTAGCAAATGATATGAAATAATTATGATATCCAGTAAACAAGATTCAAAATTAGAATCTTTAATAAGTCATTTACTAAGTATAGAAGCAAAGATTTTTTTTTTTCTCCCAGTACTGGGGATTGAACTCAGGGGCATTCTACCTCTGAGCTATACCCCCAGCCCTATTTTTTATTCTTTATTTTGAAACAGGGTCTCACTAAGTTGCAGAGTGCCTCACTAGGTAGCTGAAGCTGGCCACGAACCCGGATCCTCCGGTCTCAGCCTCCCCAATGCTGGGATTATAAGCCTGTGCCACCACGCCGGGCTAGAAGCAAAAATTTTGAAAAATGTCTATTGATCAACCTTGGAATAACTTTGTAACAAAGTGCCTTAGAGTTTTCTTTGGAAAAATGTATAAGGGGCAACTTCAGTGTTACAGTTATACTCCAAGCAATGAAAGTCTATATGGATTTTTAAGAAAATAAAAGAGACAAACACTGAATTAAGTAAATGAAAATAATACAGCCAGGTGTAGTGGCATAGCCTGTAATACCAGTACATGGGAGGCTGAGACAAGGAGGATCACAGGTTCAAAGCCAGGCTCAGCAACTTAGAGACCCTGTTTCGAAATAAAAAAGTCAAAATAGGACTGGGATTATAGACTGGAGGCAGAATGTCCCTGGTTTAGTCCTCAGTACTACAAAATAATAAAGAAAAAGAAAAGAAAAGAAAAAAACTTATGTCAACTTAACATTTAAATTTGGTTATTTCAAAATTGCTTATTTGTAATGTATAAGAACAAGATATGTGCCTGGGCGTGGTGGCACACATTTATAATCCCATTACTTGGGAGGCTGAGCCAGGAAGGTTGCAGGTTCAAGGACAGCCTCAGCAATTTAGTGAGCTCCCCTGCAACTTAATGAGAACAAAATAAAAAATAAAGTAGGGCTAGGGGTACAGCTCAGAGGCAAAATGTCCTTGGGTTCAATCCCCAGTAACAAACACACACACCAAAATATGTAATAGAAACACTTCATCTTCATATCCTCTGTAACACTGACATAATCAACATGGTAAACGTCGTGATAGTTGAAGGAATAAAACTTCCCAAACTTGTGCATTTATATTTTCTTTTTCAAATGTAAGTCAACAAATATCTTAAAAATACATATGTTATTTTCCCTTCAAAAACAGTATCCTACTACTGAAATGTCTTATTCTTTAAGGGAATGAACATACCATGCTTGAGGTTTTCACAATAGGAACTTCACTTTCAGCTCTTAATTTGCTTTCTATTTCATCCCAGTTCCGATCTTTGTCTTTAAATAATATCCTACAAATTAAAAAAGCATTTTACTTTCATATTTTAAAAGGTCACCACATTTTTGTCAATGATAATATCAAAAACCACATTTCATTTCAAAGCTATACAGCAAAGAAACCAAAACAATCACTGTATGAACTGAAAATTCAATACAGAGTGAAAAGTACCAATTAATTTATGTATATGAAAGACAGGTATGAAAAAGGCAACTGGAGTGTTATTAATGTATGCACAAACTCTTAAATGTTTATCTCATTCTTTACTGGAAACCAAATGTAAAACAAACATAGGTAAGGATATAACCTCCCAAATTTAACTAATATTTAACAATGTAACTGCTACTAGCTGGGCAAAGTAGTGTTCGCCTATAATCCTAGCTACTGTGGAGGATGAGCTAGAAGAATGATGAGTTTAAGGACAACCTGGGCAACACAGTGAGACCCTGTCACAAAAAAGCAACACAACTGCTTCTAATAAAGAAAGCACAATTATGTTCTGATAGCATATATGCAGCATAAGTAAAATGAAGATGAAAAGGATGAATTAGATATGACCAACTATCTGTTAAAGTGTTTTTATTCAAGAAAAAGTAACTATTTTATTTATTTATTTATTTTTTTGCGGTACTGGGGATTGAACTCAGGGGCATTCTACCTCCGAGCTATACCCCCAGTCCTATTTTTTATTCTTTATTTTGAAACCGAGTCTCAGCCTCCCGAATGCTGGGATTACAAGCGTATGCCACCATGCCTGGCTAAAAGTAACCTTATTGAAAGAGCAAAGCATAAACATTTTAAAGACTGGAAATCAGAGAACTTACTGTGCTATTCTTTAAAAATCTTAAATTCATATTAGTCTATTTGCATATAAGCTACTGAATTAAGATACGGTAACTTTCTATTTCTTTTTTTTGGTACTGGGGATTGAACCCAGAGGCATTCTACCTTCGAGCTATACCACCAGCCCGATTTTTTATTTCTTATTTGGAAACAAGGTCTCCCTAGGTTGATGAGTCTTACTACTCGCTGAGACTGTCCTTGAACCTGAGACTATCCTGTCTCAGTCTCCCAAATGCAGGGATTACAGGCATGCGCCACCATGCCCGGCATACTGTAACTTTCTGATAAAAATATTAACAATAAAGATAATTATTTTCTACTAGAAACTAAATTCTAATAACTTATAAAGTATCATAAAATTTTGATTTGAGAGATATTCCTCTAATACTTCAGAATCTATGAGACATGATTCAGCAGTTTTAGAAAGATGTAAATTCTAGCCACCTTTTTCAGTTTCTTTAAAAATTTCTTCAGTGAATTAATCTGCAAATCTAGTTTAACTGCCTTATGTAAAAATCAACACTGTATAACATTAAGAAAATAAGCTACTACTACTGGAAGCTGATTAATATTTAAGTAGTAAATTAACATTCTTACTGGAATTTCTTCAAAGGTCAATGTGTTGTCTACCTTATTTAAAAATATGAAATCCATCAACATAAAATCAAGTCTAGAACATTTGCAAAACCATGCTTAACAAAAGCCATAATGGGTCCAGAATCTGGTATAAGAATACTCTTTCATCTTTCTAGAGCTTTCCCTAACGACCGCAATATCAAGGACGAAGCAAGTTATTATATGTCTCTTTAAGAGCCCTTGCAGCGCTGCTTTGAAAAGGTAGAAAACAATGACTTCATGGCTACCTCAGAACCACAGTGGCTTCGAAAATGAAGAAAGCCCGTGCTTAGCCAGGCAGCACTAAGGATTCTCAGGTTTTACCAGAAGAGATACTGAGTATCATGCCTGTGCTTGTAAAAATGTTAAACCATACAGGGTTTGCTTTTGGTCAAAATGACTTAGTATGGTTAAAGTTAAAAAAAAAATGTCCCCTTGAAAAGATAAAAAGTTTATTTTAAAAGACAATTTGTAAATATTATTGTAGGGATTTAAGAAGTCAAACCTATCATTTTGGCTTTAGGAAATGAACTCTAATACAGTATTTAAATACTACGGAAGCCAAAAAGCACATCAAGAAATTACTCTAGACCAGTCTATAATGGTCAGAACTGTTTTTATTTGAATATCAGTATAAATTTTCACACAGACAAAAAATCATACCTTACAAAGTCAAGTGATGTACAAATGTGTATTAATGCATCACTTTGAGTCTCATTATGTTGTATAATAATGCACCAATAAAATTATTTTTAAAAATCAGATATTTTTGGATTAATATTATAGATAGAAAATAATTAAGCTTTAGCAAGAACATACATTAAATTCCAAAGTTTATTCCCTTCAATAATTTAACTATAAAGCTTAAAATCCCTTTTGGTAAAACCATTGGTTTTAGGTGGAAAGTCTGGATTCAGCACGTATGCTAAGTCTTCCATCATCTGTTCTCTAGCACTGTCCCTACATACATGCTACTGGCAGTTCTCCAATGTAGGACTATGTTGCACAACCTGAAGGGGTCACTTCCACACGGAGTACAATGAGAATGTTGTAAAACAGGAGTTCTTGCATAAATATTTTAAAATTGAGTTCACAGTAAGTATTCAAATAATTTAAATATGCACACCTTTATAGACTGATCCCAGCAGGCATTTGAGTTTCTAAGTTCTGACATAAAGCTTAAAGACAGCCATTTCTTAAGCTATGCTGGCACTTGCCACCTGGAAGGCCCAGGCCTCTATCCCTTAGATTTGGTTATCAAAAGTGAATTCCATATGATCTTTGCCACACGCCTTCCTTGATCATCCTAGGTGAAAGTGATCCTTCTTTTGCCTTTTACTCTAACTGGGCACTAGTCTATTATAAACTATCTGTACAATAGTTCGTCACTATATGCCTCATGTTCCTACTGGATTATACATATTCTAATAGTTGAAATGATGTTTTATCCTCTCTTTAGTTAATCTTCCTCTACAAACCCTGCCATAGTGTTTTACAAATAGTAAAACTTGAACTCAAAGTGAAGGCAATTCTAATATACGGAACACTGTATATTCAAATATGCTATTGAGGCTTTTTTTTTTTTTTTTTGTAGTACTGGGGATTGAACCCAGGGGCATTCTACCTCTGAGCTCTGCCCCCAGCCCTATTTTTTACTCTTTATTTTGAAACAGGGTCTCACTAAGTTGTGGAGGGCCTCACTAAGTAGCTGAGGCTGACTGTGAACCTGTGATCCTCCTGTCTCAGCCTCCTAAGTACTGGGATTACAAGCATGCGTCACCACGCCTGGCTTGGGGCATTTTTTAAACTTGCCAAACCATCAGTTTTCTGAGACAGTAAATAATTAGTCAATCGCTCAATCAATGTGCACTTTGGTCTCAATTTTAACTAAATGCCAAAGCTACAAAAGTTATTTTTCTTTGGGGGAGACTAAGGGTGACCTTAGTGGAGACTGAAAAAGATGCTCTATGGTAAGAAATAGTCCACGAGAGAATGATACAATGCAAGAAGTTTATGAAAATCTGTTGAATGAATAAATGGTAAGGATCTAGGATTAGGGAAAGAGGACCTGTATTTCAGTAGGCGGCATGAAATTACATGGTATATTCATTTATAGGAAAGAAGAAACCAACATTTTCCAGCAGCCATATGGCTTTGCAGTAAGACTCTTGTGATTTTTTATGGATAAGTGTATGAAGAACAATCATTTGATATATCAGCTTTCCATGTTTTTTTTTTTTTTAATAATTGTCAAATTCCTATCAAATTCTGCCCAAACAGATCCATCCTAATCTCTCCTGTGTCATCTCTCACAATCCTCTGACCCTAACCTCTCAGGATTTAAACTACATGGCAACTTCTCCAAGAACTGTTGTCTGAATTTCTTCAAGGACCTATGGGCTCCACAATAGCTCATCCTTTATTTCCCTTTCTATACTAAATTGTAGTCACTGGTCTATTGCCCTTCTGTGTGCAAGTGTGAGGGAATCAAAAAAAATGCTGGACAAATAACATCCAGTTGAAATCATTCAATCAATGAACGAATCTAGAGACTTTATTCTTAAATAAGATTTTTTTTTTTTTTGGCAGTAATATAGATTGAATTTAGGGCCTAGCATGTGTTAAACAACACTCTACCACTGAGATACATTCTCAGCTCAATTCCTACATAAGATTATTTTAACCAATGTTTATTTATTTATTCCTTGATTAATAATCCATCTATAATGTCCCAGTTTTAGAATATAATTTTAGTGGAACTAAATTAAAAATTGTAATAGTTATATATACTTTCAACTATACTGAACACTTGAGCCAACCTGGAGGCTTGATTCCTGGCATCCAGAAGCAGGTACATGACTGGGGCCTACGGATGCTCATTCATGTGTAATCACTAGTTAGCTAAGCTTAATTTTTTCCCCCTACAAATCCAGTTGTGCTCTCCCACAAAGTAGATTGCATGTGTCCTAGGCCACATATTGCATGTGTACAGGAGGGTAGGTTGTGATGGTGAAGAGGAGCTCGTCTACGTATGAAAGAAGATGAGACTGATGAGACCACTGAGGGAGAATACACCTCATCTCAGATGGCATCAGAATGCTGATCAGTTACTCACTGAGCATGAGTAATATAAAAGGATGGAATCATTTATAAGCTCAAACAGACTTCACAAAATGCAATGGCTATAAATAGCATGCAACTAACTTCTCTAAACCCAATTATGAACCCTAACTTTTTTTTTTTTTTTTTTTTTTGTGGTACTGGGAATTGAACTCAGGAGGGGCATTCTACCTCCGAGCTACACCCTCAGCCCTATTTTTTATTCTTTATTTTGAAACCGGGTCTCACTAAGTTGCGGAGGGCCTTACTAGGTAGCTGAGGCTGGCTGCGAATCCGATCCTCCGGTCTCAGCCTCCCCAGGGCTGGGATTACAAGAGTGCACCACCATGCCCAGCTTGAACCCTAACTTTTAAAATTTTTTAAAGGTTCCAATTTACTTAGTTGAAATTAATATTGTTACTTATCTTTTCCATGTAACTAGTGATTTTAAAAATAAGAAAAAGGAAAAGGGATTGATTGGACTTTAGCAGGAAAAGACAAATAATATTCAAATGAAATAATGAAACTAAGGCAAATCAGGCAACAGAAACAGTTAAACCATGCTGACTCATTCAAACAAATAAGCTAGAATGTATATCCGATGCAAACAAAGGTCTTTGTTTTGCGGTGTCTAATTATGAAGTATACCTAGAATGCACTTCTTAGCTATTTGTTAATGAATGAATATTAAATTATTATTGTTTGTTGTGAAAGAATACATTAAGCTGGACGTCGTGGTGCATGCTTATAATCCTAGTACTTGGGAGGTTGAGTCAAGAGGATCATAGGTTTGGAGTAAGCTTCAGCTACTTAGTGAAGTCTTCCACACCTTAGTGAGACCCTGTCTCAAAATAAAGAATGAAAATAGGGGGTGTAGTTTGGAGGAAGAATGCCCCTGGGTTTAATCCCCAGTTCCACACACATACACAAAAAAATTAAGCACAATTTTTTTAAAAATTAGTTTTTGAAAAGAATTATCTGCCGGGCGTGGTGGCACACGCTTGTAATCTCAGCATTCGGGAGGCTGAGACCGGAGTATCCGGGTTCGCGGCCAGCCTCAGCTACCTAGTGAGGCACTCTGCAACTTAGTGAGACCCTGTTTCACAATAAAGAATAAAAAATAGGGCTGGGGGTGTAGCTTGGAGGTAGAATGCCCCTGAGTTCAATCCCCAGTACCGCAAAAAAAAAAAAAAAAAAAAAAAAAGAAAAGAATTATCTTAATGATTTCTGAATTAACAATTCAACAGAAGTGATGTCTGATGTGTTTCCATGGTTACTATACTAATCAAACACTGATGAATATTATTATTTCAGTATGTAAGCAACACAAAATTATATTTTTATGGAATATTATAATTCACAAACCATGTTCAGACCTGATTTCATTATATTTCAAAATTTTAATTAAGCTAGGCATGGTGGTGCATGCCTGTAATTCCAGTACTTGGAAGGCTGAGACAGGAGGTTTGAAGGTTTAAAGACAGCCTCAGCACGTAGTGAAACTCTCATCAACCTAGTAAGACCCTGTTTCAGAATAAAAATGAAACAGAAAAAAAATTTTAAGTATACAACTTAGAAACAGATAAAGCTAGTCAATGGATTTTAAAAGTATTATTATATAAAAGCCTTAACTATATATTTTGAATTACTAATGAAGTTAAAGTTATAGAATAATACTTGATAGGTATTTACTGTGGGACAAATTTTCCCCAAGATTAACCATGCATTCCAAAGATGAAAAATTTCACTTCAGAAAAAGCAACAAAGAACAAAGAGGGGTGATATTACAGTTAAAAAAAAATGCAATGTATATGTGTTCACAAATGAGGATTTTATTCTCTTCCCCTTACAATGGCTCTCTGAGTTGTCAGTGAAAGTATATGTCTTCTTCCGCAAGATGATGCAGCTGGGGCCAGAAGACAGCAGGCAGCCTGTTCCAGGTCACAGAAGAGTAGCAAGGCAGAGACACACCCTCAGTCTTTTGCCTATTACACTAGCCCTCTTCTCTCTACATCTTACTAGATCCTTTTTTCGTTTACCTTTTTCACTCCCCAAAAGCTCAGTAGTAAAGTCCTGACTTTTTCTATTTCTCTTTTCAATGGCTCTTTTCTAATAATAGTCAAGCAAAAAGAAACAAAGGCATTTCTTTTAAGTATTCATTCTAACAAACGATGAAGTACATTTCTCATGCAAGGAACTGAAGGATGTAATGTTCAATACAACATAGTCCTATGCACAAGGTTCAGGCTAGTGAAGGGGTCAGATTTGAAAATATTATTACCATTCAATAGAAATAATGAAAGACATTTTAAAATGTGTAACTAAAACCACACAGTATGTAGCTGTGCATATATTTCCCGAGTCTTATAAGAGTTCATATACTGTCCTCCTAACCAATGAGGAAGATGGCACTGTACTAAAGTCTGAGGTTTTACAAAAGAACTCTTAATACTTCTGTAAACTTAAAACATTATTTTGTGGAAAAGGAAAATATTTCTAGTTATTAATAAAGTGAATCTATGTAATTACAGCTGTTAGTTATCAATTATTAAAGGGCTGGTTATCCACAACATTTGTTCAACTTTTTTTTGTGGTACAGGGGACTGAAGCCAGGGGTTTTTCACCTCTGAGCTATACCCGCAGCCCTATTTTTTATTCTTTATTTTTGAAACAGAGTCTCACTAAGTTGCAAAGAGCCTCACGAAGTAGCTGTGGCTGGCCAAGAACCTGCAATCCACCTGTCTCAGCCTCCCAAGTACTGGAATGACAAGTGTGCGCCACCACTCCCAGCTTTGTTTAACTCATGATCATTACTTATATCTAAAAAGTAAGGAAGATGGTAAAGGCCACAGTAAGTCAAATCCAATGCTTTCATTAGTTCCCTATAGCTGTGACAACAGGCTTGAAAAAATGGAAGAGGAAACCGTTAAAGCAAGGATGTTGTATAAACAGAAAGTACCTTATCTTTCCGGCTGTTTTGTCTATAGATTGTCTTATCTTCCTAGAGAACTGAAAGACAGATGACAGTAGCAGATTATCTCCCATGACCTGAAACATCCAAAGAAAAAAGTTGATATTAAAATATTACCACTGCATTGTACAACTACAGAGAATATTTGTCACAACTTACAGTAGAGGCATTTAGTATTTTAAAAAAGCGAAGAAAGTAATTAGACTATCCATAATGTATAACTAAACTGAGATATATAAACACTAACACAGAAAGGAATTCCATTGTTAAATAACATTCAAGTTTCCACATTATTTTACCATACCATTTTCAAAACCCAATCTAATATTTTATCCTGTCTTTAACTACTGTCATGACCCTGTCTCTCATATTTCCATTCAAATTATCATAAAAGGAAAGACATAAATAAATTGGAGCACACTAAGTGTATTGTCTATTTTTAGAAGTCAAAACGAGTTTTCTCTAAATATGCTAAATGAGCAGAATTCTAGTTGGAGTAACTTTCTAGTCTAACGTAATATGTAGCTGAGAAGTGTTGAAGGGGGTGTAATATGGACATATAAATAAATAAATGCATCACTTCGAATATCCTATGTTGCATAAAAAAGTCATTTTCAGACTGAAAATAATTAAACGTTAGCAAGAAAACACATTAAATTCCAAAGTTTATTCCTGTCAGTAATTTAACTATAAAGCTTAAAATCCTTTTTGATAAAGCCATTGGTGTTAGAGGGGAAAAAGTCTTAGGCTTGTATTCTAAGTCCTCTATAATCTGTTTTCCAGCACTGGCCCTCAATACATGCAAGCTGGCAGTCCGCCAATGCAGGGCCACGTTACCAACTTGAAGACAGCACAATGAGAATGCTGCAAAACAGGAGTTCTTGTATAAATAGTTTATGTGCTACAGTTTTTCTTTTACCACTTAAGAACTTAATTTGGAATTAATTACTTGTATATGATGTGATGTTGGGATGAAACTTCATTTTCTCTATCAGGATAGCTACTTTCCCCTCAGCCTGATTAACTACATAGTGCTCCTTTCCCTACTCATAAAGTACACCTCCTCTGCCCTGTAAACACTGACGGCTTACTTCATCCCTGCTCCAGGTTCTCCGTCTTGTAATTGTAAAGTGATCAGGAGCCTCTGCTGGCTGAGGTCTTGGATCACCAGACCGACCATTGTTTCCTTCTGGTGTTTTAGAATGAACTAATGGAGGGATCTTTCGGAAGTTGAGACTTTCATCAAAAACACGATCAACCAACTAATAGGACAAAAGCAAATGCTTATGAGAACAGAATAATTTGGAAAAGTATAGAGATTACTGGCATTATATTTTTTATGATTAGACAGAAGTTATTCATTCTCAAGTAGTAACAGAACATGGCATCTTCAATAAACCAATTACTTTTTAAAGTAAGTACATCAAAAGTGTTTTCTTATAAAATAGATGTTCATCTACATAGATCTTATTTTCAGAATAAAAAATTAATAACTACAATAAATTCAATTCTTCTATGAATAAATTTTCTCCAAATCAAAAACAGAGCTAAACAGAAAAATCCTGAGCCATGTAGATGGACAATAGGTTCATTTTACTCACATCGCCTTACCAGTATAAAGTAATGTTTCTTTTTCTTTTAGTTTTCAATTTTGTTTGTTCCTTTTTTCCTCCCCAAATCCAGGTGCCAAATTTCTTCACAAGATACACAAATTACAAATTCCAAATAAGTTTACAAAAGGAAAAGTTTTAAATCCACATAAGTATTTTTAATCTTAGTCAAATAAATTTTTAACAGTGCTACAAAAATCACATATTCTAGTAAAAATGATATACTGCCATCTACAGTGCAAATTACATATATATAATACTAAGTAAATGGGGTTTACTGAAGAGGTAATAAACTCTAGTATAATATTCTAAAATAAAACAAAAAGGAAAAATGGAGGTCTATTCTATTCAACAAAATGTTTGAGTAATTCTACTGGATCTGAGTGAATGTATAACCATGTTATTAGGTAAAATTTAGTTAGAAAGCTGAAAAAATAATATCATTATTAAATGTACCAGAGAAATGTGTATGTCTTGCCACCAAGAAGATCCTTTCATTTTTTACCAATCAGGATGACTTTATATACTGTTACAACTGATCAATGTGGTAACAAAACCACACAGATTGATGAAATATCTTTTATTAAATTAGACAACATATGAAGGAAAAGTAAACAAGCAAAGAGTAATCACTGACGAACTAGATTAAAGACGGATTATCACAAAAAGCAACTGAAGAAAATAAATTTCTTCAGAAAAGAAAATAAATGCCAGAATTAAATTTGTTAAAAAGGCCAGCCATTTGGGGCTACTACTTAGAACATTATAAAATTTAGGAAGTGGAGCCATCAGCATCAACTATAAAGGGGCTATTTTGGTAGCAAAATATTTTTGTCTGAGGACAGATAATAAATATGTTGGGCTTTGCGTCCATATTATCTCTGTCCTGCCATTCCAGCACCGAAATAGCTATAGACAATAGTTAAACCAGTGTGAATATGTTGTAATAAAACTTTATGGAAATTGAAATGTGAATTTCATATAATTTTTATGTTATGAATTATTATACTTCATTTGTTTTTTCAATACTTAAAATACAAAAAATATTTCTAGTTTTTAGATCATACAAAAACAGGCAGTAAGGCAAGAGTTTAGCAACCCCTGAACTATACATATTCATTCTTTGAAATGCCAATCTTCTATTTGCATTTCTCCTCTAGATCAGAAGAATCAACATAGCCAGAGAGTATAGTTGACCCTTCACAGCCAGGTATTCGATCAACTCAAGATTGAAAATATTCATCTTTTTTTTTTTTGGTAGTACTGGGAATTGAACCCAGGAGCACTCTACCACTGGACTATACCCCTGCCAGCCCTTTTTATTTTATTTTGAAACAAGGTCTCACTAAGTTGCCAAAGCTGGTTTTGAATTTGCTATTCTCCTGTCTCAGCCTTGCAAGTACTGGAATTACAGGTGTGCAACCACCATATTTGGCTGAAAATATTCTTTAAAAACAAAAAATTGTGTCTGTACTGAAAATGTTCAGACTATTTTTCTTGTCATTTTTCCTAAAACAATGTAGTTTAACAATTACATAATATTAACATTACATTAGGTACTATAAGTAATCTACAGGTTATTTGAACAACAAATGAAGCTATGCATAGGTTATATGCAAATACTATATTGTTTTAATATTAATGGACATGAGCATCCTTAGATTTTGGTATCTGCAGGTAAAGGAGACGGGTCCTAGAACTAATCCCTCATGGATACTGTACCATTAATTTTATAGGTTGAAGGGCATCTTATATAACACCATTATACAAATGATGCCCCTGAATTATTGCAGGAGGCCCTGGTTTTAGATGGGTAACAGTCTACACATGTTAACTTATACTCTAGAGTTTATAATAATGTATATGCATATATACATTTCAGTTTTCAAATTATCCTTGTGATTTCATCAACATAATTGTCATTTATAATAATGAAAACTGTAGAGTTTTTCTCTTTGCTATTAGAGCTCCTGGCTCATTAATTAGCAATGAAAAAACCTGTTTAACTGGAATAGTTTCAAAGTCAAATTTTACAGAAACTTTACACAGTCAGGTATTCAATTTTGGTTTGCTTTTCAGACACCATCTATATTCACATTTCAAGTACAGGTATGGACCAGGCATTAGCAGGCAAAGTGCTTACTCTAAATGATTTTCCACCTTCCTGTTAATAGTAGACCAAATGTTAGCCTTTACTAGTTTTGTTACAGAAACATAAAAGAAATTTGTTAAAGCAAAGTTAGAAAATGCAGAGCTTCATGCAAACAGGGAGAATGGACGTAACTAAAATAAACTAAGCAAAAAGCTAAAAGCAAAAGAAATAAAGAAAAGAAAGAACCTTATGCATTTCTCCATGAAGATCTCCTACCTCTTCTCTAGTGTCTATGGCAGAGCCAGGGGTGGTGGCAGCAGTGCTTACTGTGGTACTCGGGGCAGTGCCTGACGAAGTCACTGAATCGATCTCTCCTGCTACATCGTTGATCTCCCGAGCAATGAGAGCAAGATCTTGGCTGATCCTGGTAATAATTTTAGAAAAGAAGCTTAATTCCTTTTAAATAACAGCTCTAGAAAGAGTCATTCAAGATAGAATCAGTTATATAAATCACATATCTAATTAAAGATTTGTACCCCAAATTTAAGATTCTTTGGAAATGCAATTAACTGTCTTGATACTAGAAGTTCAAAAATTAGTATTAATGAAACTTAATTCCAAAGAATATTCAAGATTTCATCTGGAAAAATACATTTTAAACATCCTGAATTGAGGCATGTCATTTAATATATACTGTTCATGTTAATGAGTAGCATTAATGTATCACTGGGCATCTCAAAGGTGATAGAATTCAAGGACTATCTTAACTTGCATGAGAAGAAACAATTACATTATTTTCACTAACTATATAAATACAAGTAACAAACCACAGTAGTACTAGCAATGCTGGTGATTTTTGTTACCAACAGAAATTACATTAGAGTTAATATAGATATCTCAAAACATAACATTTTCAGTCATCACTTCTTCAAAATTACTAGTTATTAAACCTACAATGGTACTATTTTATCTAGAATATGAATAAAAAATGATATGCTACTATATTACTTTAAAATATTTTGATAACTGTATTTCAATATGACTGGGATTCTTTGTAACTCTCAGCATTTTATATCTATGTATTTAGAAACACAGAGACAGCTCCACCAGATGGCAAAAGGAGTCTATGGTAGACAGAAGTTAAGAACTCTAATATAGCACTTTCTATTATATATTACTTCATTTGAGGACCACAGAGTTCTAAGGTAGGACTTATCTGATTTTATTAATGAGGACACATTTTTAGAGAAATTGAGAGGCTTGCTCATGATCACACAACTTAGAAGTAGCTAAGGCAGGACCAGATATCAGGTATCTCACTTCCATAATTTCAACCACATGGACTGATGTTAAGTAACTGTTACTAGTGATAATCAAAGGAGAAAACAGACATTTTTCTTTTACATTTTTAAGAGAGAGAAACTTAGAAAATCTACCATTTACATTCCAATGTGTCTCAAAAAAGATTTCAGTTTAGTGATGTCTCATGTAATTTTCCTATGTTGTACATCTGTTGCATATAAAACTCAATTTGGTTACTTCCACAGGAAGGTTTTGGGATGATAGATATTCTTAAAAATGGATGTGAAAGCTTCTGCAACTTCAGTCCAAAGTAAGTACAAAACAACATTTAAAAAAAAATTATGTAAAATGTGAGTATGAAAGACTTTAAGGGAATCACCCCCAGTCCCCTCCCCCTTTTTTTTTTTGCAGTACTGGGGATTGAACTCAGGGGCATTCTACCTCCGAGCTACACCCCCAGCCCTATTTTTTATTCTTTATTTTTGAAACAGGGTCTCACTAAGTTGCGAATGCCTCACTAGGTAGCTGAGGCTGGCCTCGAACCTGGATCCTCCAGTCTGAACCTCCCAAATGCTGGGATTACAAGCATGTGCCACCATGTCCGGCTTCCCAGCCCTTTTTCTTTTTCTCTTTCTTTCTGTCTTTCTCTCTCTCTCTCTCTCTCTCTCTCTCTCTCTCTCTCTCTCTCTTTATTTTTGCGGTACAGGGGATTGAACTCAGGGGCATTCTACCTCCGAGCTACACCCCCAGCCCTATTTTTTATTCTTTACTTTGAAATAAGGTCTCACTAAATTGTGGAATGCCTCACTGGGTAGCTGAGGCTGGCCACGAACCCAGATCCTCCAGTCTCAGCCTCCCAAATGCTGGGATTACATGCGTGCGTCACCATGCCTGGCTCTTATTCTTTATTTTGAAACAGGGCCTCACTACGTAGCTAAGGCTGGCTGTGAACCTGCGATCTTCCTATCTCTGCTTCCCAAGTACTGGGATTACAAGTGTGCACCACCATGCCTGGCAAAGACAAGCTTTGGAATTTAGAATCAATGCTGAGCATAATGTAAGTACAGTATAAAGAAACTACATTCATTAATTCCCTTAATTCTCATGCCTATTCTCTAAGAGAGGTATTAATCATCTTACTTTACAGATACGAAAAATGAAGCTTAGGAAAAGTCATGTGACCATTTTTAGGTTAAAGTCACAAAAAATAAGAGGTATACCTAGATCTTTTCATTATGTCATGATACATCACACACTACTGTTTGAAACACCATATTTTCAAGGCATTATGTTCATGTGATTATTTCCAAAATAAGCTTACAGTGCTTCCTTAGATAACAAGGTTGGGCATCCCTAAATTGGAAATCTATAATTGGAAATGTTCCAAAATCCAAAGCTTTGAGCACCAATGACACCACAAATGAAAAATTCTATATATGACTGCAGGTGATGGGCCACAGTCAAAATGCAGGCACACTAAAAATATTGTAAGAAACTATCTTCACAGCTGGGCATAGTGGAGCATGCTTCTAATTCCAGTACTTGGGAGGCTGAGACAGGAGGATTGACGGTTCGTGGCCAGCTTCAGCTACTTAGGTCCTCCGTAATTTAGTGAGAGATACTGTTTCAAAATAAAGAATAAAATAGGGCTGGGGTATACCTCAAAGGAAGTATGCCCCACTCCCCTTGGTATCCTAACTCTCCTATGGGAGACAGCAAATGGGTTTGGCCCACAAGAAGAAAGCTGTTAGTCCTTCTAGGTCAGGGTAGAGAGAGCTTGTGGGGAGGCCTCCTGAGGGAAGGGACATGTGTTCTAGTCCCAGGCACCACTGACCTTGTACAGCTAGATGTTCCCGCACAGAAGGGAAAGTAGTGACACGAGAGCAAGGCCTACCCTTGCCAGCTGTGCCAGAAGGAGAGGTGTCAAGTTTCTTTCACCTCAACTGTTCTGTAGGTCCACAGCACTGCTACACACGCCTCTCCTCTAACTGAACAACTGGCTTAAAATACTTCAATAACTAGTCTCATGAGGAAGCTATTCTTACAGAAGAACAAAAATATTTCAAGCAGCACAGTGAGATTTTAAGGTCATGTTCCCTAAAAATGAAAGTGATTACAAGTGAATAGTCATAAAAAACAAACTACTAAACATTACATTAAACTAATGGATCAGAAAAAGACAATTCACAGAAGTCAACAAGGAAAGAAGGATAAACACAATTAAATTATGGTAATGTTTGCTGTTTTAAGGGCATCTCTGGATTATTAATATATATGTTCTTTAAAAATGTTACCAATTATAAACCTTGAAAATTAGCTTCTTGAAGTAAAGTCAGAAATAATTTAAGCATGTATATGATGAAAATATTTAGGCAACATATGGTATACTGCAGTAAATTTTAATATCTTACAAACTTTAAACAAAAAAACCCTATCATCCATCTATCCATTTATCTATCTATCTATCTATCTATCTATCTATCTATCTATCTATCTTTACTGGAGATTGAACCCAAAGGCATTCTTCCTCCAAGATACCCCCCTAGCCCTTTTTATTTTTTATTTGAAACAGGGTCTCACTAAATTGCTGAGGGTTTCACTGAATTATTGAGGCTGTCCTCAAATCTGCAATACTCTTATTTCAGCCTTCCAAGCACTGGGATTACAGGTGTGTACCACTGTGCCCAACTAAAAACCTTCTATTTTAACATACTATAGTTGTTTGTATAATCTCATACTTGAGTATACTCATACTTGAATACAATCTCTCTTCATAAAGTTATTAATTAATCACACCAACAGTATAAATTTTACTTTTTGTATATCATCTAAAGGTTATAGCAATAACTTTAAAATATTTAATATTCAACCATATTTTGATTTATTAAAGGACTGAACTAACTATACTTAATGAATTCATAAAAGTTTAAGAGAAAATCCTCCTACTCTAATTCTCCCCAGAGAGGCATTCACAATATATGTTAGTAGGGCGGGCATTAAATTTTTTTAAATTAAAAATAAAAGGAGAAAAGTTGATAGTAATTCTGACAAAACTGAGTTCAACATCATGCATGGGTTTCACAGGCTATTAATACAAATCAAGCAAGAGTTAAACTTTGTTACTAAGTTGAAATGTTGATGAAAATTTTCCACTCTTAAATCCTTAAAACTAACCCACCTCGCTATTTCTTCTCGATGAGCAGTCCAGTCTCGGATGTAGTCTTCCTGCTCTTTAATCCGGTGCTTGAATGAAGAACTAGTAGGCATTGCTGACCCAGTGCTCTGCAAGCGAGTGGTTTTCAGGGCTGGAGAAGTACGTAGACGGGTATGTTTAGGGGAATTACGGTTTGATCCAAATTCATCTTCTGAGGTGGAAGCATAATCAGTAGGAAAGCGCCTCCATCTTGAATTTACTAAATTAGTTTGATTATTAAAAAAAGAATTATTATTTTATCATTTTAAGGAGGTAAAATAAAAATCATGATTTCAAAAACACCATGAGAGCGCACACACAGCACGAATTTCGGTAACTGACACACACACCTCACAAAAACCCTAAGTCTACTACTCCTTAAATATAGAAACATTATACTGTTGTGAATTAAAAACAATGAATTAAAAACAATTCAAAGACCGCATTTTCCGTAAGTGTAGTGAATAAACATTCAGATGAAAGGTTTCACTAATGATAAATGACTGAGCAAGCTCTATTCATAATGTTTAACTCAGGTTACTTTTCAGTTGCAAGTATTTCTCATCTGAGTGAAGATATGGATTTTTTAAAAAATGATAGCAACAATACCAACAATGACAAAAAATAAAAACAAGGGAAAAGATTTCCTCATGCCACATGAATTTTCAACATGGAGATGGTAAAACCCCTTTTCCCAACATACAAATGTGCATAATTCCTGCTGTGGAAACTATGCCTTTATGGCAGAAAACAAAACAAACAAAACATTACCTCTGTCATTCAACATCCTGTTATGCTATGGTTGGAAAAAATCTTTTTACATGGTAAAAAACACAACAAAGAGTCTTCAGTACAACCCTGCTGCTTTGACACTGAAAGCATATGGTGAAATAGACAATGGCATAAATTTTACAAAGTGCGAGCAAAACTACGAGCCATTCTCACAATACTGACATGGAAGGCACAGGAGATACTTTAAAGAAAGTGAAGTCACTTTCTTATTTGTTAGTAAAGACACTTAAAACACGGTATTGCTGACGCATTTGAAAAATCAGAAGACAAATTAATACAAACACTTCACTATTAGTCAATATGAGAATCAAATATACAAATAATTTGTGAGGTATAAATCGAGGTTAAAAAAAGGCAGCAATGGCTAATTCAGAGCAAACTTCACAAGGACAGGAACCATGACAATTTAAGCTACTAATGTATACCTAGCACTTAGCAAAGTGTCGGCCTAGCAAATGTTTAATAAACATTTTTGAATAACGAATTCCTAGATATAAACTGTAAACCTAGTAAAAAGCATCACACAGTTTTGGTATTTAAAATATCAAAGCCTACTGCTATAAGTTCTAATTGCCATTAATACTAGAACAGTTTTTTTCCCCTCTTTTTTATTTTTATTTTTTATCGTTATTGGTGCATTGTACTCATACATCTGTTAGGTACAAGCTGGTAGAGGCATACATGCACACATCTCTCATTTAACCCTTCCCCAATTCCCACCCCATTCCCTCCTCCTCCCTCCTTCTCAAGTTTAGTTTATTGATTGATATGTTTGTAAAAGTACATCATGTGCATTAGGGTGTTTCCCTCCTCCCCTCCCCATCTGCTTCAATTAAGTCACCTTCTTTGTCTAGAGTCCCTCTTATAATCCACTTTCTCCCTAGCTTCCGCATATTAGGGAGAGCAAACGATTTTTTATTTTTTGTTACTGACTAATTTCACTTAACATAATGTTTTCCAGTTACATCCATTTCCCTGCAAATGACATGATACTGTTGTTCTTTATGGCCGAGTAAAATTCCATTGTGTACATATCCCACAGTTTTGTAATCCATTCATCTGTTGATGGACATCTTGGCTGCTTCCATAGTTTGGCTATTATAAATAGTGCAGCTGTAAACATAGATACACATACGTCGGTCTGATAGTTTGGTTTCCATTCTTTTGGGTAGATACCCAGAAGTGGTATTGCTGGATCATATGGTAGGTTCATTCCCATACGTCTGAGGATCCTCCACACTGTTTTCCAAAGTGGTTGCACAAATTTGCAATCCCACCAACAATGTATTAGATGAATGGATTACAAAATGGGATATGTACACAATGGAATTTTACTCAGCCATAAAGAAGAACAAAATCATGTTATTTGCAGGGAAATGGAGGCAACTGGAAAACATTATGTTAAGTGAGATTAGCCAGTCACAAAGAGTAAAGAAGCATATGTTCTCCTTAATATGCGGATGCTAGGGAGAAGATGGGGCATAAAAGGGTCTCCGGATGAAAAAGGAGAGACCCTCGAAAGCAAAGAAGTTGATTTAACTGAAGGGGTTGGACGGGGAGGGGGGGCACACTAATGTATATCAAGGTCACTCACTAAACTGAACTTGAGAGGGAGGGAGGGCGAGGGAGCGGGGTGGGAATTTGGGGAAGGAGTCAGATGAGAATTGTGAGCACATATATCGTTATCAATTTGTACCTAACAAAGATGTATGCTTACAATGTATGAATAAAAATAAAAATTAAAAAAAAAAAAAGACTTGGAAGTCAGGCCAGAGACCTTGCAGCTACTTGAAGAGTGCATAGGTCCAACACTTCAACACAAAGGCACAGGTAAAAACTTTCTCAACAAGACTCCAAAGGCACAAGCAGCTCAAAGGAAATCAATACATGGGATTGCATTAAACTGAAGAGCTTCTGTGCAGCAAAGAAAACTATCAAGAACCTCAACAGAGAGCCCACAGAATGGGAGAAAATATTTGCCAGCAATTTCCCTAATAAAGGATTAATATCTAGGATATACAGAGAACTCAAGAAACTCACAGCTAAGAAAACAAATAACCCAATCAAAAAATGGGCAAATGACCTAAATAGATACTTCACAAAAGAAGAAATACAAATAGCCAATAAATGTATGAGGAAATGTTCAACATCATTAGCAATCAGAGAGAGACACAAATCAAAACTACCTTGAGATTTCACCTAACCTCAATTAGAATGGCAATCATCAAAAACACAAACAACAACAAATATTGGCGAGGGTGTGGAGAAGTGGGAACTCTAATACATTGGTGGTGGGATTGTAGATCAGTGCAACCACTGTGAAAAACAGTATGGAGGATTCTCTCTCTCTCTAACAGAAACTAACCCTAAGCTGCATAGATTAGTGAGGGTCAGAATTCCCTCATTCTTCTCCATTAGAATTTTACATCTTTTCTGTCAAAACTATATTTTGCCTGGAGCTCTCTAAGGCTGAGTTGCCTTTCAGATGAAGCTAACATAAACTGCCATGAGTCGGCTTGACATACAGAACTCTATAATAAGGAGTATACCATAAACTACAGCCTGCTCATTTGTCCTGATTCATGCTCTTATTTGGAACTTCTACGGTGGATGTAGATGCATGGGTACAAGAAAGTGATCAGACTCAGAAATTTCATGGCTATCTGTAAAATTGTATATGTTAGTACATATACAGAACTCTTGGTAATTAAACATAAATTTTTTGGAAGGGGGACTTAAATACAATTTCCTATTATAAAAAGTTTAAAAAGAAGAGCAAAAAAGATTTAGAAAGTTTAAAATACATGTACATGTATGTTTCTATCACACTAAACCTCAATATGATGTATGTTTACAATGCATCAATGAAAGTAAAAAAAAGTTTAAAATATGGCAAGCAAATTTGTACTTTTCAATAAAGCCATTTCATTAAATGCTAAATGTTTTCATTTTGATGTCTTATAATATTATTTATAAATCATTTATTTGTTAACTTAAATTTCCTGTTTTATGATTGGGTAACTATATCTATAATTGAAAAATTTTTGGAGAGAAAATAAAAATAGTAATGAGGTTTAATAAACTGCAGAATAAGTGAAAATGAAAGTATGATGAAACTAAGGTAATTTAGAAAGAATGGCATAAATGCTGACCTGTTTCATGAGTGGCAGAATACAGGAAAGCAGAAAGGGAACTTGTGTGTGTGTGTGTGGTATTGGGGATTGAACCCAGAGGCATTCTACCTCTGAGCTACACCCCTAGCCCCATTTTATTTTTTGTTTTTATTTTTATTTATTTATTTTTGTAGAACTAGGGATTGAACCCAGGGCATTCTACCTCCGGGCTATACCCCCAGTTCTATTTTTTATTCTTTATTTTGAAACAGGTCTCACTAAGTTGCGGAGGGCCTTACTAAGTAGCTAAGGCTGGCCGCAAACCCGGATCATACGGTCTCAGCCTCCCAAGTACTGGGATTACAAGTGTGCGCCACCACGCTGGGCTATTTTTTTGTGTTTAAGACAGGGTCTCACTAGGTTGCTGCGTCTCACTAAATTGCTAAGGCTGGTCTTGAACCTGTGCTTTTTCTGTCTCATCCTCCCAAGTACTGGGATCATAGGTGTGCAAAACCATACCTGGCTATTAAGTGTCATTAATGTATATTAAATACCAAGTGATAATATATAAGTAGAGTCACATTAAAATTAACTCTTGCTGGATATGGTGGTGCATGTTTGCAAGCTCAAGGCCATCTTTAGCAACTTAGTAAGACCTTGTCTCAAAAATTAGAAGGGGTGGTAGAACACCCATGGGTCCAATTCCCACACCATAAATAATAAATAAATAAATGAATAAATTTGACTTTTAATAAAGTGAGCCTTAAGATTATAAAACAATTACATTTTGAGAAAAACAGTAAAAGAAAAACTCCCTTTTTACAAACTTCCCACCTATTTTTATAGGTCTCTCTAGAATTCATTAAGAATATTAAAGTGTCTAATAATACCTTTAAAAAGCAACCAAAAGAATAAAATATATTTTAGACACTGAGAGATAACATCTTTAAGTTTGCTCTCTTAAAAATCCAGGGCAAGCCGGGCGTGGTGGCGCACGCTTGTAATCCCAGCATTTGGGAGGCTGAGACCAGAGGATCCGGGTTCGCGGCCAGCCTCAGTTACTTAGTGAGGCACTCCGCAACTTAGTGAGACTCGGTTTCAAAATAAAGAATAAAAAATAGGGCTGGGGGTGTAGCTCAGAGGTAGAATGCCCCTGAGTTCAATCCCCGGTACCGCAAAAAAAAAAAAAAAAAAAAATCCAGGGCAAAATGAGAGGATAAAATGAGTATGGTCAAGCAGAAAAATGGAAATGTGATTACCAAATCTTCAAGTAATTAAGAGTTATCTTCTTAAGTGAAAACTGTAGCATAGCAGGGCACTATGAAGAAAAGCTCAAGTTACGTCTATACATCACTGGCCTTATAACCACAGAGTAGAAAGTAAGTAAAATGATGACCACAGGGAAAAGGGGCTGGAAAAAGGGCTTTTGACCTGTTATTTCCCAAAGAACTTTAAAAAGTTTTGCTTTCCTTACTCTCTGAAAATTCCTTACAGCCCTATTTTTTAGTCTTTATTTTCTTTATTTTGAAACAGGGTCTCACTAAATTGCAGAGGACCTCACTAAGTGGCTGAGGCTAGCTGTGAACCTGGATTCTCCAGTCTCAGACTCTCAAGTACTGGGATTATAAGCATGCAATGGTTACAATGTCTTTAACTTTCCCCCAAACCTACTTCATAAAATTTTAGAACCAAATGACTTTAAACATTAGCCAGTATAAATTCTTCAATTTATAGAGGAAAAAGGCCCAAAAGAGGTCTTGACTCACTTATATCAAAGTGTGAGGCAGGTCTACTGGCTCCAAGAGTCTAAAACTCATTCCTTCCTATTCCAAGTGTTTTATAATTAAATGTTAGAAAAGTTCAGTTTTTCATTTTCAATAAAATTAAGCTTTTAAAAGACATCCTCGGCCAGGTGTAGTGGCACACACTTGTACTCCCAGTACTTGGGAGGCTGAGACAAAATGATCACAGGTTCAAGGCAGCCTTAGCAATTTAGCAAAGTTCTCAGCAATCCAGCAAAACCCTGTTTCAAAAATTAAAAATTAAAAAAGGCTAGGGGTGGAGCTCAGAGGCAGAATGTTCCTTTCCCAGTACCAAAAAATTAAAAAAAAAAAAAAGACATCTTTATTTTCTGATGCAATAGAAGTTTTTGCTGACTTCTACTTATGTTGAAGAAAAATTTCAATTCTTTCTCTTGAATTTTATTCTGCTTAATGTAACAACATACAGGAATAAGGCTT
Source organism: Graphiurus murinus (assembly GCA_004027655.1). Lineage (NCBI taxonomy): Eukaryota > Metazoa > Chordata > Mammalia > Rodentia > Gliridae > Graphiurus > Graphiurus murinus. The sequence goes on along the minus strand of PVLC010004557.1, from coordinate 50,271 downwards.
ATTTGACAGATTAATATTAGTAAGTCACTTAATGACAGAACATTAAATTGAAAATTTGTACTAAAGATGTTTAAAATACCAATCTCTAAGAAGCTTATTGGTTGGTGAAGTGCTAGATATCACATATATTAAAATCATATATTGAAAGCTCCAAGATGGCCTTAATTTTATAGCTTATCTGAAACTTACTTTAGTCACAATATTTATTTCAAAACTTATTTTAGTTATAAAATGTGCAACAATCCCTCTTGTGAAATGACCTACTATATTTATTACAAAAACATTCTATTATCCATGATGTCTAGTGATTCTCTAGACATTCTCTAGAAACTAGAGTGACTAGTATCACATATCTGTGAATGCTCTGATTTCTTTTAGTGTAATTAAGCTCTGATGACCCTAAAATACATTTCAACTACAGATTTAGCAAACACAGTACAGAAAACACATGATGCATCTTTGTACTATATCAGAATATTTTGTTGGTATATTTACTTATGAGCATACAGCAGTATGATCATGTGTGGGAAAAATATCCCTGACAAAGCTCTGTTTCCGGTCTTTACCTGGAGGAAGAATTAATTAAAGCCAGCCATGCCCTATATTTAATTTTTACTGTTTATAAGTTGTGATAATTAAAATAAAAAAGGGAGCCGGGCGTGGTGGGGCATGCCTGTAATCCCAGCATTTGAGAAGCTGAGACGGGAGGATCCAGGTTTGCAGCCAGCCTCAGCTACCTAGTGAGGCCCTCCACAACTTAGTAAGACCCTGTTTCAAAATAAAGAATGAAAAAAATAGGGCTAGGGGTATAGCTTGGAGGTAGAATGCCCCTGAGTTCAATCCCTAGTACCGCAAAAAAAAAAAAAAAAAAAAAAAAAAAAAAAAAAAAAAAAA
>PVLC010004557.1:13081-49277 GCA_004027655.1 Graphiurus murinus | reverse complement strand
CACTAGGTAGCTGAAGCTGGCCGCGAACCTGAATCCTCCGGTCTCAGCCTCCCGAATGCTGGGATTACAAGCGTGCGCCACCACACCCGGCTTCATTTAAAGGCATTCTAAGGACTTTAAACATCAGGTTTTTACTTTCCAAAATGTGTACTTAAAACAATGAAAACCCACTGCTTTAATTTTAAACATATCAAGATAAATCTGAATATTTCAATTATAACTTAATATTGAGGAATCATTGGAAGAATATAGATGGGAAGCAATTAATTAAACTCCTAGAAGCAAAAGTATCAGAGAAGCATAAATCAAACATTTCCAATCTTTAATTTTTATCATACACATATCTTTAAAAACTTTAAAAAGACATTGTCTAAAATGTGTAATTTAAACATAACAGAATTATTTCTAATATGCCAATCTGGACAATATTACAGGGGCTAAGTCAGATAATTCCAAGATCTTTAAAGTTTACACTGCACATAGAAATACTGATCAGTCAGATTTCACATTCTTTTACATCACATTTCAAAGGCTAAGAGCTAAGATTTTTATTCTCTTTTTCCATTCAAGATATAATTATCTTAAATAGAAATGTCACACCATCAAAGACACTTCAGTTAGCAGAATATTTTAAAACTAACTACTCCGTGCAACTATTTTAGTATGTTCTCACATTGGCCTTCTAGATAAGATGTAACGGTATAAAAAGGACATCTTACGGGAATCTGAGTATACAGTCCTGGATCACAATGTGGGTTTAGGGCCTAAGCTGAAACAGAGAACTGGGACCACCACCAAAAACAGTGATCAACACCAAAATTGTTATGTTGTATAATGACCTTACATATTCCTCATAACAATGCAATAATAGATCCTAGCTGTCTTTTGGAAGCTAGCATACAATATGACTATTTCTCAGAGAATAAATGTGGTAGAAAAGCAACTGGCTATGCATCAAAAACCTTGAATTATCATCCTGCTTCTGGTCTCAGCTTCTGAAAGGAAATATCTCTTCTAGCTCTTAATTCCCGTGATTGCAACTATTTAATATACTGTTAGTATGAAGAAGCCAAAATCATATATCTCAATTTTCTCTAGGGAATTTCATTAAGAAATCAAGGCTCTTTTTAACATAGAAAACTGAATATCAAGTTCTGTGTTCAATGCAGAAGATAAAATTTATCTATATAACTATATGGCACCTTATAGTTTATTTTTAGACTTGCTAAAGTAATTATGCTTGGCCCTCATGCTGAACAATGAGGAATAAAATCAAATCATGTAGTAAGAACTAGTCAACCACATAGAAGGAAGAGCTGCTACATGCTACTTGACAACTCAGGATAAACAGCGTTGGTTAGGAGGGAAGAATAATTAAATATTTTAATATACTAAATGGAGATGAGGTACAGCAAGCAGTGTGGCAGAAGAAATTTTATCAGTTACACCTTATAGAATGAAGCACAAAGGAGATAGAAGTTGAAGAGGTAGGGCCATAAGAAACAACAGAGTAACAATACTGGATAAACAACACAAAAAATAGTTGCTAATTGTCAAGTAGTTGACAAGAAATTCATAAATAACCAACCAAAGCCTGAAGTATAAAAACAAGGACTGGAGTAAACAGGAAACTGCCATCTTTTCTGTTTGGAACCATGATTATATACTCTCTAGCTTCAGCATTTATCCACTCCTGCCACAGACTATCATTACCAAACCACTGATCAGCAGAGGTGGAAAGGTAGAGCGGAGGAAAGTGACAGTGAAGAGAAGGACTAGAAAGTGAAAAAAGTATGTGTGTATACATACATACTTTAGTTTGGGGTCTTGTAGGTTACACTGTCGATGTAAATCAAACAAAAATAAAAAGATAAGATTGTATTCTAACTTTATCTCCACTATCAATTCAAGATTAGACCTCACATAGATGCTTGCTGACTGACAACAATCATAAATCTTCAAGTCCTCTAATAGCTGGTCTCCCTTACTGGCTTTGTCAGTCATCCCCCCCCTGCCCCCCCCCCCCACACACAGAGGAGGCTGATTATGAAGTAAGAAGACCATGTTTACAGGATGCAAACAGATATCCACTGCATCACTCCTATATTCTAAATGGCTTCAGCTTTGAATAGGAAGTACATAAACAGACAAATGTGCCAAAAGGGGTTGAATTTTGGTGATGAAGAAGTAGTTTTGTAGTTAATCTATCCAATTATGGCTAGTTACCAGCTAAATGCTATAAGAGCACATTATGAAGTAATGATCACAATTAGTTAAATTTCTATAGCCCAGTTTGACCCACATGTGCTTAGTGATAGCCCCATGAATCCATCTTCTTCCACTGAAATAAATTAGGAGTTAATTTTCATCAGTTCCGACCACAAACAAATTAAACTTTAAAATGTGTACATTACATTTCAATATAAGTAGACCAAAAAGAAAAATACCAACAACAAAACAAAAAACAAAATAAAAATACCTATTATTTCATTTACCTCTGAAAGGACTGATTAAAGGAAATACTGCTTCTCTTCAGGTTCATAAGGGTTTTTGAATATGTGAGGATATCTAAAGGTTAATTATATGCTTTTAGAAGCACAATGTTAATTCCCACTATTTTATGTGTGTGTGTATGTGTGTGTGGTGTGGTGTGTGTGTGTGTGTGTGTGTGTGTGTGTGTGTGTGTGTGGTACTGGGAATGAAACCCAGAGAGTTTCTACCTTTGAGCTACACTTGCAGCCTGATTTTATTTATTTGGAAACAGGGTCTTGCTAGGTTGATGAGTCTTACTACTTGCTGAGGCTGTCTTCAAACCTGTAATCATCCTGTCTCAGCCTCCCAAGGGCAGAGGTTACAGGTGTGTGCCACCATGCTCGGCTAATTCCTACCATTTAAGCCAGGTAATTTTCTAATGTAATTTTGACATAGAAATCTAGCTATGTTACCAACTGGAAAATTAAAACTCTTAAATCAGTTCGATTAATTTCTAATCTTGAAATCACTACTTGCCACAAGACTTTTATTAGAAGTATACTAACTTTGGAATATTGCACTTGCTAAGCTAAATCAAATTGTTTTTCTAGAAAAAACTCCTCTAAGTCTTTCTTTTGAATATTTTGGGAAGGCAATTAAAAATTTAATTCTTTAAAAAAGGAGCCCCAAGCTAGGCATGGTGGCACATGCTTGTAATCCTAGTACTTGGGAGGCTGAGACAGGAGGATCGCAGGTTTGAGGACAGCCTCAGCAAGTAGTGAGACTTTCATCAACCTAGTGAGACCATTTCAAAATAAGAATAAAATAGGGCTGGGGTTATAGCTCAGAGGTAGAATATGCCTGGGCTCAATCCCCAACACCAAAAAACAAAACAAAAAAACAAAGAAGCACCAAAGCTAAACATGCAAATGTTATTAAAAATCTGCGCACAATTTACCTGAAGGAGAGCCATGAGTTGAGGTCATATTTTTGACCTTGGAGTCTGATAGTCGAGAGATACTGTTAGCTCTAATTCTAGGAGAAAATTTATCTGATGGCACTAATCTGGCTCCACTTCTAATTATGGCTTCTGCTGTACGTGAAGAGGCACTACTTCTAGATATTGTTGCTTCAGAGTCACTACGAGCTGATAATGAGCCAAGCCTTGTCCTACGAGGCTGAGCCAGTAAGTCGATCCTAGAGATATTTCGCCTTCCTGTGGGTGGTTTCGAAGTAGAGCTTGTTGTGGATACTTCAGAAGCAACAGATGCTTTGTCAGCATCAGCAAGTTCACTATCAGAAGCTTCTCCAAGTCGTGCTCTGCGCAAGAGAGAAGTCCTAGTAGGTCGTGGCCTTGGAAGAGTGGTTGATTTACTGGACAAACCAGATGCTACAGGAGAAGTCTTAGATTTTGTTCCTTTCCCTCCATCCAGCTTGGAATGTACATGCTCATCAGTGGAGGTAAGTGGAGTCCTTGCATGAGATTTGCAGGAGTAAGTTTCCTGATCAGATGACATAATGTCAGAGATGGCAGAATGAGGTACACTAGAGGTCTGGTCATCGTCCGTTAAGTCTACTGAAGGCTGTCTTAGTCTTCCACTGGATTGTACAAATTTACGACCATCTGCTCGGGAACCTACATCTGTGGAACGACTTTTTGTTTTCTTTTCAATTTTTTCCCTAGCACCTGAAGAGGATGATTTTGTAACATCTTTAGAAGGAGAGCCTGTGGAACACCTGTCTTTATAGAGGCTGGTGAAACTCTTTCGCTTTTGGGTTGACTTTCTTTCAGTCTCTCCAGTAACCAGACTGATTGTGCTAGCTGTATCCACATCAGATTCTGGTGAAATAGAATTGTCTCTATTATAACTGGGAGTATCTGGACCTTCATCAGTTTTATTATCTTCCCGCAGTTTAGCTTCTAGAAAAGCCATTACTGCTTCTGTGTCTTTTAGAATAAGGGTTGTGTCCATACTAGAATCAGTATCCAAGGAGTCACTTCTTTCTCGTAGCCTACTTGCAGATGTTAATGCTAGTGAAGATGGAGTGGATGATGTCTGTTTATTGATATGAGGAATAAGTTCTATGGGTATGTTTGGGCTAGGCTTTTCTATAGTGAAGCTCCCTTGTCGCACTAATGACTTGGAGGATTCCTTCTTGTCTCCCCCCTTTGAAGTTTGACTTTTCAGAATCTCCTCAGCTTTTCTTCTCTTGCTCTCATTTTGTATCACCCTTTCTCCTTTGCTTATACAATGTACTAGAATTTTCTCTGGGGGTTGAGACTCCTGTTTAGAAGATTCCTCCCTACATTTATCTACCTGACCTGAAGCATTTTTTGCAGACAGTTTAGTAGGTGTCCACTGAGCTTGCTCTCTCTGCTCTTGTTGCTGGATTTTAGATAATGTTTGCTTTACCAAGGAAGTTTCCTTATCAGCTTCATTCTTCTCTTTCCCAGGAGAAGAGCTGCCCAAGTGAGGCAGGGTTTGACTTTCTCCACCAGTTTTAAGAGTCTCGCCATTTACTATCTTATTCCCTTTATTCAGGACTCTGTCAGCATTGACATCGTGTTTATCTTTCTGGTGTGCTCCTGCTGGGGCTTCTTTCTCCTGCAGTTCTGTGTCCTGCTTTTCTCCAATCTCTGACCTCTGGGTTATAACCTTTGCCCTAGAGCTCTCAAGAGACTTGTCTTCATTTGGAAGCTGGGGAAGAGTTCGTCTCCTCCTCTCTCCCTGACCAGCCAAGGAAGTTGCAGATCCAGTACTTCTCAGTGAAATGCCAGATTCACCAATATATGTCTCTATAAAATAAATACCACAAAGAAGGAATGAATCATGGCAAAAAAATAAGAATCAAACTATCATATTACATTAGAGTTTTGAAGTGTAAGTTAAAATGACTTAAATATAAAAATAAAGCAAATATAATTCCAAATTAATAATATGCCTATTCACAGGGAATTCAGGAAAGCAAATATATAAGATGAAAATTAGACCTATCTGATCTTTTTGTCCTTTAATACATTTTTTTTCGGGGGGAGGGGATCCTGGGGATGGAACCCAGAGGCACTGTACCTTTGAGCTATACCTCCAGCCCGATTTTATTTATTTGGAAACAGGGTCTTGCTAGGTTGATGAGTCTCACTACTTACTGAGGGTGTCCTCAAACCTGTGATCCTCCTGTCTCAGCCTCCCAAGTACTGTGATTACAAGCATGCGCCACCACACTCGGCTATTTTTTTTTTTTTTTGTGGTACTGGAGATTGAACTCAGGGGCATTCTACCTCCAAGCTATACCCCCTGCCCTATTTTTTATCCTTTATATTGAAACAGGTCTCACTAAGTTGTGGAGTGCCTCATTAGGTAGCTGAGGCTGGCCGTGAACCCAGATTCTCTGGTCTCAGCCTCCCAAATGCTGAGATTACAAGCGTGCGCCACAACGCCTGGCTCGGCTCTTATTTTTTAATGATCAAAAATTATATACATATTTATGGCATGTAACATGATTTTGTGATTACATGTACATATTGCTGAATGGCTTAATCAACCTAATTAACATATCTATTACCTCACACTAAGCTTATCCTTTTTTATTCAAGTATCATCTGATCTTAAACCTACATGTGTGGTCCTTTTTCTTTTAATGTGTATGTGTGGGGTAGTTTTTTTTTTGTGTGTGTGTGTGGTACTGGATATTGAACCCAGGGACATTCTACCTCTGAGTTATGCCCTCAGCCTTCTTTTATTTTTATTTTGAAATAGGGCCATGCTAGATTGATGTGAATCTCACTACTTGCTGAGGCTGACCTAGATGTCAGCCACCACGCCTGGCTTTTTAATGTGTTTTATAAGTAGAGATGTTCACTAAGTTCATTCACGTTTGTGTGACCTTCTGTCCTCAAGGTTTGTTCAAGAAAACAGAACCTAGTATATTACAGAATTACACACGGACTGTCTCATAAATATTATGTTATAAACTATGTTTACTATAAGCAATATAGTCATTTGTTATTTGCTATACTTTCTTTTTTTTGGTGGTACTGGCAATTGAACTCAGGGGCATTCTACTGCTGAGCTACACCCCCAGCCTTAATTTTATTTTTTAGTTTGAAACAGGGTCTCACTAAGGTGTGAAGAGCCTCATTAAGTTGCTTAGGCTGGCCTTGAACCTGAGATCCTCCTGTCTCAGCCTTCCAAGTACTGGAACTATAGGCGTGAGCTTGGCTCTACACTTTCTATTCAGTTTATTTGCTACGCTTTGCTATATATAGTAGAAAAGAACAATACAACTAGTATTTAATAAGTGTTATCTCTTTGAAAGAATTATAAGTTTGCATTATCTAAGTAAATGGAAAATGCAGAATTTTAACAAGGTTTTTTAAAAATCCCAAGCTGATTAAAATAATTTTTAAAATAGTATGAAAAAAGATGACAGGATATGTCATAATCTTAGAAGCTGAGGGAGTTTTAAATCATAGCCTCCTAAGTGTATTAAGGCCATTCATAGAAACACACAACTTTTTTTCAGATAAATAAGCCAGTGAAAAGTGTATACTTTGATGTTTCCATATGAGAGAATTTGAGAATACTTAAAGAAAATGTTCCTGACTTAAAATAGAATGTATTTCTGAGAAAAGGGATAAGTCTTTTCAGGGAAATGTAACATATAAAGCATTCTAATCTTAAAATGATAACTGGGGAAAAATACTAGATAGAGCTTACTTGAGTCTTCCCTTTCCCTTTCTAATCTTTTAGAGATAGATGGGGGAAAATAGTAGACATAGCTTCTATGAGTCTTTCCTTTCCTTTCTCCCCTTCCTGATACTGGGGTTTGGACTCGGGGGGGGGGGGGGGCGGCAATCTACCACTGAACTATATTCCTAGCCCTTTTTATTTTTTATTCTGAGAAAGGGTATAAGTTATGCAGGCTGACTTTGAGCTTGTAATCCTCCTGGCTCCACCTCTGGGATTATTATAGGTATGTGGCACTCTACCCGGTATTTTCCCCTTTATAATCCTAAAGGTTTAGAAATTAAATTTCATAGCAATACAATGGCAATAATGTACAAAAATACTAAAGTGATCAATTTAATCATGTTTTTTTCTTATTTTGTGTATTCTTGCTCATGCATATATATTATCCTTAGTGCTAAATGAAGTACCTAAAATGCATTCTATTTTTTTGAACTTTTTCTAGTATTTACCTCCCTGTCCTGCTCCTAACACATATTCAACATACGCTTATCAAGAACATTTTAGGATTTAGGTGGATTAATCAGCTTGCCTAAATAAATTTATTTAGAACTGATAAAATAAAAAGGAGATCATAAATGGTTTATTATTTTTCATGATAAGGGTAGAATTTTGCTTTTCATAGTTAATAATTTTACTATGGGTTCCTTGGTAAATTATCTAGTACTTTTGTCTGGTTTGTTTTCTAAATTATGACCAGTTTACATGAACCAATCTGCAAATGACTGCCCTCCCCAATGATTTTGGAAACCCTATCATTTGCTTGTGGTTTGTATGAACATAAATGATGCAGCTTTTGTAGTATAGTAGCTTTCTCAAATACTTGCAAACTAATCTTTACACAATTCTTAAAACAAACCAGAGAGGCAACAAATTTCCATTTTCAACAAGAACAAAATTGTATGTATAAAAAGCCACATACAATTTTTCTTGAGGGTTTTTTTTTTCTGTTTATTTTTATAATAAGTGTCCTCTTGGACAAAGACATGGATAAATTCTTATACATATATATATATGTATATGTATATATATATATGCTTTATTTACAAAGAAGAAATCATATTATCTAAAGATTTGGGCGTATAAAAAAGGGTAGGAAAAATTTTCACTTAAAAATAAACACAAACTTTCAAAACTTTCTTCAATAGCAGAAATTTGCAACTTTTAACAAGAAACTTCCCTCAGAATGAATTATTAAATTCTAGCAGGTATTAATCTGAACTTAGAGGTTAAGCATTTTTAACACAAAATGTTTAAAAGAAGACAGACTGGGTGCTGGGAGTATAGCTCAGTGGTAAAAACATGTGCCTAGTACATGCAAGGCCTTGGGTTAGGTTTCTAACACCATTAAAAAGAAAAAAAAAAAAAAGAAGAAAAAGACTTGCTATTTGAAAATTTTCCAGTTTAAAATCCCTTAAAATAAAAAATGACTAGCTGATCTTCAGATGTGCGTGATATCAAGTACCTTTTTATATGTTTTTCATTTGTATTTTTTAAGTGCAACTCTGTTCAGTTTAACCATTTTCCTACAGTCTTTATTATATTTTGAAGAGTTTTTTTGATGGAATTTTTGTGTATTAAGGAAATTAGCCTTCATCTATGATATATGTGACAATATCTTTTTTCTCAGATTGTTCTTTTTTTTTTATTCTGACATGGTTTATGGCTTTCTTTGACCACTCTGGCAGTTTTACATAGTCAAATACATTAGAATATTATGCTTTCTGGGCTTTTATCTTTAATTTTAATTTTTTATAATAATTGGTGCATTGTAATCATACATCTTTGTTAGGTACAAGCTGATAAAGGTATATATGCACACACTTCTCATTTAACCCCTTCCCCAATCCACACCCCACTCCCTTGCCCTCCCTCCTTCTCAAGTTCAATTTAGCGATTGACTTTAGATATATTTGTGAAAGTACATCATGTGCATTAGGGTGTTCCCCCCCAATCCCCTTCAGTTAAGTCAACTTCTTTGCTTATCTAGGGTTTCTCCTTTTTCATCTGGAGACCCTCTTATGCCCCATCTTCTCCCTAGCATCTGCATATTAGGGAGAACATATGCTTTTTTACTCTTTGTGACTGACTAATCTCACTTAACATAATGTTTTCCAGTTGCATCCATTTTCCTGTAAATAAAATGATTTTGTTCTTCTTTATGGCTGAGTAAAATTCCATTGTGTACATATCTTTGGGCTATTTTTATACTTAGAAAATCATCCATTTGCTTATATGCTTTTAATTTTCCTTATTTTAAATTCACATAAAATTTGTCATCCATTTAGAATTTATTTCAGTGTAAAAAGTGATATAGTAGTCTAATATTCTTCTAAAGTGACAACTGACCATAGCTATCATAAAAAATATTTGTAGAAAAGCCAATTTCCACTATTATTTGCAAACCTGTTTTTATTATAAGTTCATACATATATATTATATACTGCATAACTTATACTTTTTACTCTATGTTTCTCTAAACATTATTTATAATAACATCATAATGTATTTCAAATCCAATAAAGTACTTTCTCTTAAAAAAAATAAAAATTAAAAAATGACTAGCTGAGAGTGGTGGTGCACACCTATAATGCTAGTACTTAGGAGGCTGAGATAGAAGAACTGCAGGTTTGAGGCCAGCCTCAGCAACTCAGAAAGATCCTGCTTCAAAATAAAAAATGAAATAGCAATGGAAGTGTAGCTCAGAAGTAGAATGCTGTTGAGTTCAATCCCCAGTACCACACACACACAAAACTGACTAATAAAAATCAGCTTCTAACTTGTAAAAAAAATCACATATGTACTCTAAGTATAAGCATGAGAATATGTAATATATTTATTTAGATTTAGTTTACTTTTCAGTATATAACTTTAGCTTGTTTTTTTAAGAAATTAGTATATGATTCACAAAAAAGAGAAAGGCAAGGAAATGGAAAAAGGAGAGGAGGAAGGAAGAAAAATACCATTTTCTAAAGGAACAGGCTCAGACAGCTCCATCGCTCTTTCCTCCTGCTCATGCCTGGTATGATTAGCAGCCAGGCTAGCCCACTGCGAGACCCAACGCCTGCTTCCAGAGGAAGATGCCCCTTCCTGAAGGACAAAAACACGAGACTGAAATAATGTCATCAGCTCAAGTCTCATTCTCATGAAAGAGAATTTCACTTAGTCACATTAACCTGTCATACTAAGCCATTATTAAATCTCACCCTGCTATCGTTTATTAAACTTCTTCATATACACAATGAAGATTTCCTATATATCTTTTTAATTATAACATTTTATTACTGTTGATGTAGTATAATTTTCTGAACTTCTCAAGTACGAGCAATGGTACCAAAATAAATTCTTGGAGCTTAAGATTTACTGGGCTGGGCATGGTGGTGCACCTTTGAAATCACAGCACCTGGGAGGCTCAGACCAGAGGATCCAGGTTCATGGCCAGCCTCAGCTACTTAGGCCCTCCACAACTTAGTGAGACCCTGTTTCAAAATAAAGAATAAAAAATAGAACTGGGGGTGTAGCTTGGAGGTAAAATGCCCCTGGATTCAATCTCCAGTACTGAAAAAAAAAAAAAAAATTTACTGGGTTGTCTGGTAAGTGCTAGTGTTTGGCATAGTTTTGTGGCTCAAACAATGGAGTTAGTTCTACTCTCATGTCCTATCCCCAAGTTATTCTTTAGCCCTCTAAATATCTCTAGAAAGTCAGGCTGGTTACAGTCTCAGGAATTATTAAATCTGCTGAGTCATCTTCAGGAATTTAAAAAACTCAAAGCTTTAGACTTTTCACTATAGTACTTTAACATTTCCAAAAGGAGCTAGAAGTCATTCAGTCTTTATGAATGTTTCTACACTAGTCTGAACCTAGACCTATCTGTATTTAGATACATCTTTAAGGCAAGTGCTATTTGAACCCTATAGACAAGTGTGAATTGAAATTTAATGTTATATGGTTTCATGTAGTCACGGACATACATTGGTTAATTTTTAAGACCAGAGCAATTTAGTCATTCAATTTGGAAGACCCAGTGAGTATAGAGGGGAAAAAAATCATTAAAAATGCCACCTCCTAATAAACACCCAAGACAGGGCTTCATACTAAAACTGAAATGACTACCAGGGAACAGAAAGTTATGACAGAAAGTTTATTTTGAACCATTCAAAACAAATACTTTGTTAGAAGTATCCGTTTATTGTATTAATGATGGACAAGAAAGACAATGACGAGGTAAGAATTTCACACACTATACGATTTCAAGAATAGTAGTTAAAATAGCATAGACAATGACATATGTACAGTCAAGTCCAAGAATACCAAAGCCTGTTGAATCCTTGAATTCCCTAAGATTTTGTAGTACCTGCCCACATTTCTGAGTACTGAAGGTGGGGCCAGACCATTTGCAACCATGGGTGTGTTTTTATAAAGGGTTCTAATGGCCAGATAGGTGACTCCTACAAAGGCAGGAACACGCTGGGGCTATATGAATTTTGTGTGGCATTGATTGAGGGGAGTCTATTTAAATTCATATTAATGGCTTGGGATATAGCTCAGTGGCAGAGCACTTGCCTAGCATACGTGAGGCCCTGGGATCAATCCCCAGCCAAAAAAAAAGCAACACAAAACAAAATTTGTAGTGACCAAAACCATTCCTGGATTATTTATTCAAAATATCAATACAATGCACCTCAAATAACTGTTGCCTGCTTTCAATAAAGAATTTAAATATCTTGTAAATTGGAAACCAGAATAAAAATTTCCCAAATTAAGGGAATAAAGAACACTAAAATGCTTTGACAGTTTTCAGGAAATGGCGAACCATAGATATAATTTTAACATTAACTAAAAAAAAAATCTTAGTTACCTGTCAATAAAAATATTTTACATGCATTCCACACAAATATAAATGAGAAACTAAATAAATAAATGTTATACCTTACAATTTTATATATACACATATCTTACTCTTTGTATATTCTAAATTAGTTCTTTTCCTGAAAGGCAATATAACATGAATAAGAGAATAAATTAAAAAATCATAGTTGCTAAATTGTCAAATTCTGGCTCCACAACTATTAGTTGTAAGAACTTGGCCAAGTTAATTTTTTTGTACTTCTGTTTCCTTATTTGTAAAATAGCACACTGAAGGCTTCCATTGTGGGGGGAAATACATCAAGAGCAGTGTGCATGTATGTTTTTATCATATTCAACCTCACTATGATGTATAATTGCAATGTACTAATAGTTATAAAATACTTCTGAGTCGGGCATGATGACGCACACTTGTAATCCCAGTACTTGGGAAGCTGAGACCAGTAGATCCAAGTTCATAGCCAGTGTCATCTACTTAGTGAAGCCCTCTGCAACTTAGTGAGACCCTGTTTCAAAATAAAAAGAATAAAAATTAGGACTGGGGGTGTAGCTCAGAAGTAGAATGCCCCTGGGTTCAATTTCCAGTGCCACAAAACAACAACAACAAAACAAAAACAAAAAACCTGATTTATATACATGTTTTACTTTCTTTTTGATACATCAAAGTGGAATGAAATGTTGGCATAGTTTTAGCCACTAAGTTATCTTTAATCTTACATTATTCTAATTATATCATGACTTACAATACTAGTACTTATTGAAGTATAAAAGTTATAGTATTGAACAATACCTTCCACATGTTTCCTGGCAAGATAAGTCTTCCAATAACAAAGTATACATATATATTTCTTGTTTCGTCTTGGAATGCCAGTTAGAACAATGAGCATATACCTCATTAACTGTTCACTAAAATGTTCTAATTTCTCTACTGACTAAAGAATATTAACGTAAAGAACATAAAAACTAAGCCTAAATTTCTTAAAGCTTTCATTAGAGATAAAACTGTGTAAAATTTTAGATTTTATAAGTTTGTCACAAAGTGATACATTAATTACTTAAAATATGTAAATGATAAAAATCTATACTTTATGTATATAAAGAAGTAGGTACACAGAAGAAATGTATACCTCTGAGTTGCGAAATCCAGGTATATTTAGTGGTTTTCTTTCTTCCATTACTACTGCAGAACTGAGAGCCCAATCTTTTATCAGATCTTTATGCTTTTCATTGATAATAGGCCTATTATAATCCTGATTGTCATCTACTCCAAACACCTAGAAGGGAAAAAATATTTTACAAATGAAAACTAAAGTGAGCATAATACTAATATGTGAATGTTATAATTAACTTCAGAGGCAAATAAAAATACTCTAAATTAACTTCAATTTTAATAACAAGAAAAATTTGCTCAATAACAGAGTTAACATGGAATTGGAGAGTTAGTTGAAGAAGGAGACAGACAACTATAGCTTATACCAATGTGACTAATTTCTTAACATTCAGCAAATGTCCTGGTTAATAAGAAATAAGAAGTATTTAGAATAGTCTATTGACTGTTTAAATATCTAATAATGTTGTTAAACATTACAATATCAAAGAGAAAGAGTATCTTTTCAGTTTTCAGCTTTTTTCTCTATTATATTTGAAAAGCATGTTGAAAAACTATAAGCATATGGCTCTTTTTATCTCTTCTTTGTCTATCAAAAATACACTCGTGCTTATGTGCTTTTTTTTTCTTTTTAAATAATTTACTGGCAGAACCTGAGTCTTACTCATTTCCTGATACAATAAAGGCCTTGGATAGTGCCAAATATACTGAAAAAAGTTTTAGCCATGTAAACTTTTAACATTCCATTAAGTTTCTATTTTGTTCTCAATGCATATTCTTTATAGCTATTGTTTATGACACTAATTATGACAATCAAGAAAAAGTAGGGCTGGAAGGGGGGAGCTCAGTGCTAAGAACACTTGCCTACGATGTGTGACGCCTTGGGTTTCCTTCTCAATACCATAAAAAGAAAAAAAATTATGCATTTGAATTAGTAATTTATAGAATGGATCTTTAGAACATAACCAAAGAGATCCTTCATTTTCTGTAAGAAAATAAAAAACCATACAGTAAACTATTTTCTAGAAAAAAAACTAAGTCATACAGTACAGCCATCTGATAAATTGTGAAGTTCAAATTTAGTAAAATAGGTATCAGATTTCTAATTTCTCTAAAATGCAGAAATTTTCCTACCAGCATCCCTTAAGAATTATAATTTAATATTCTGTTGAAGTACTCAATATTCAAATTATCTTTGATTAAACTATATTATTAACTTTAAATCACATAATTTCAATAGTATATGTAAGAACAATGAAAAGAAAGGAAAAAATTACTTCATTTTGCTAAACATTAGATAAGCTAAGTTTTATAGTAGCAGTTAAAAACGTGTATCGGTGTGCTTGACTTTTAATCCCATTTGTAAAGAAAGCAAATTAGAGCTATTTAAGTGATTTTATGTGTGGCTTTATTTATTTTTATTTTTGCAGTACTGGATGGAGGTTAAACCCAGAGGTACTCTACTTATGAGCTACACCCCCAGCCCTATATTTTATTCTTTATTTAGAAACAGAGTCTCTCGAAGTTGCAGAGGGCTTCACTGGCCCTTTGGCCACGAACTCATGATCCTCCTGTCTCAGCCTCCCAAGTATTGGGATTACAACAAGCATGCACCACCACGCCGGGCTATGTGTGTGTTTTAAAAAATTAAAAATCATCTCAAGTCCTTGAACTCCAAATCTAGTGGTGTTTATTTTCTTATTTTCATAATTACGAGGAAAGAAAGCTAACAAGTTTGGAAGTAGAAAGTAAAAATAACCACATAAGATTATCTACATTTTTGCAGCTTTCGGGCATGTTAATTTAGAAAATACCTTCAGTGATTTTCTGATTTGTTGATATTTAACTCCAATCCATAGTCAAAACTCGATTTCATCAAACATCTAAGCAACAGTCATTTCAAATAAAAGATAACAACCCTGTCCAAATCATTTCTGAACTATTTTGAACTGATAACAAAATGCTTTGAACTACAGCCTTGAAGAAGGGGATGAAGTTGGACAAAGAGTACTCAGATGACTTTCTACAGATTATTTTTAAAGCATTAGAAATAGCTATACATATATCTGTTAAAGAGGTAACACGTATTTCTTTCCAAAGAAATGGTAAGGCAGGAAGTACTACGGTACTCAGAAAGGAGCATTCAATTTCATGCCTATATTTTTCATAAGATTTTGAAAAATTTGATAGCACTGGCTACCTAGTCCAGCTTGAAGTATATATCCATTCATTTCTCTGTATAGGTACACCAACATCCACTTGTGACAACATTCATATGAAAGCTTATATTGTCTATGTACTTTAAAGTTAGCATACATTTCACATTTAAAAAAGTATACACAATGTGAACTGAATAGAACCTGCAAGCTCCTTGAAACAGAGACCAGGTTTGCTAGAGTTCTTCATCTTTTCTTCTAGATCCGTCCCTAGGCGACGTCAATTCAATTATCAACTAGATAGACAGCTGCTTACCTGTCATCCCTGCTCCTGGATGGCTCAAGGTGTTTCAAACACAGGGCCTTAGCCCTAGGCTCATGATTCTCTTCCCTTCCTGACCCTGGCCTGGTCTGAATCAAAATCCCAAACTTGTTAAGTACAAAATCTGGATCTCTCATCCACCAAGAACTTCTTCAGGATGGAAGTCTACAGTAGGAAATGGTGTGAGACTAGATACCTAATTTTTATACTTTCTCTCTACTAGAATCTTGTACCCCCAATTTGCCAGTTAGCTTCTAATTCTTCCAGAGTAGGAAAAAAAAAGAAAGAAGAGTGGTACAGGATTAAAAAATTTCTTTGTGGGATGGGGATACAGCTCAGTGGCAGAGTGTTTGCCTAGAGTGTACAAGGTCCTGAGTTCAAACTCCAGCATTGCAAATAAGAAAAAATAAAAAAAAATTTTCTATCTTTGTGAACCTATACTCAGAGGTCTCTGAGGTCTGACAGATTATTAAAAATAACTCATTTAGCTGGGCGTGATGGCACATACCTGCAATCCCAGTACTTGGAAGACCAAGACAGGAGGATTGCAGGTTTGAGGACAGTCTCAGCACCACAGCGAGACTCAGCAACGTAGGGAGATCCTGTTTCAAAACAAAAACATAAAAAGGGCTGGGGGTGTAGTTTGGAGGTTAGAATGTCCCTAGGTTCAATCCCCAGTAAACCTCCCACACATACACAAAAAGAAAAACAAAAACACTTCATTTATTTTGGGGGTGAAGAGTAGCTTTCACATGCCCCTCATGCCCCATCCTATCCCAGAATCATAGAACACACCCCGAATCTTTACTTCTCAAGATATGCATATGACATTTGGCTTCCATATGAGTTGGATCTGGACAGTCCCCCCAAGAGCCCATGTGGCAAAGCTTAGTCTTCAATGCAGCAAGGTGGGGCACTAGCTGGAGGAAGTGAGTCACTGGCCTTGAGTACTGTATCTGCTTTTCCCCTGCACTTCTCAGCAGCCTTGAGCTGAGCAGATTTCCTCCACTATGCCCCTCTGCTTTAGAGCCAGATGAGCATGGTCTGAACTTCTGAAATCGTGAGCCGAATAAATCCTTCCTCCTCTAAGCTGTTCTTGTCAGGTATTTTGTTCACAGCAACAAAAAGCTGCGTAGCATAGGATCTCATTTTGGGATTTCACAACTCTATCTCAGTGGCCATTCTATACCATTTAAAAAACTATTACTGAGGTATGGTACATACTAATTACAGGCCACGGGGCTAGCTACCGTAGAGGACTCAAAGACCCTTGCTCTCAAGGAGGCTAGGTCTAATGAGGAAAATTATGAAAAAACAGGGAAGGTCACCTGAAAGAACCATGCAGCATTCTTTAAAACTATGCTTAAAACTCACTTTCCTTAATAACCAATCTGTAGTTTTAGATTTAGTTTTAAATAAAAACAAAACCAAAACCAAAACATTCTCCAGATAAGGGACAATCAAACCAAACATGAAAAGTTCCACCTTGATTCTTTTCACTACCATATTATTATTAATTTGTGTGTGTGTGTGTGTGTGTGTGGTACTGGGGATTGAACCCAGGGGCATTCTACCTTTGTACTACCCCTCAGACCTATTTTATTGTGAAACAGGGCCTCACTAAGGTGCTGAGGCTGGCCGTGAATCTCCGATCCTTTTGTCTCAGCCTCCCAAGTACTGAGATTCTAAGCGTGAGCCACCATGCCCGGCTTACCGTATTAATCATCATCATCATTATCATTTAAGAGCTCAGACTGTACAGAAAAAGCACACAGTTCTAAGGTAAGTAGAGGTATATCAAACCCTTCAAAGGGACAAGCATTCAGTGACATCAGATACAGGAGCTTGCTAATTGTGATAGGAAGTAAAGACTAGTGTGACAGAGCCTGGGTGAAGGAAAGCTGCATATAAATATGGTAATACAAAGTCCAGCTATAGCCTCTTGTTTATTAAATTAAAAATATCCAAGTCACTTGGAATTTAAAACTAACTTTCCCACAGGGAAAAATATTAAATGTCAAGCTTTTGTGGGCTTATTGTGAAATAACAATTGAAGACACATCAAGGTGTCAAAGTAAAATTGTAATCATGTTTCAATCTCAGATGACAAGGACATCTTTCTCCTCAGGAATAAGCAGAGTAGGGTCTCTACCAGTTCAAATCAATGTCAAAGTTCCCCCATCCTATAAAAATCACCTGACATGCCGGGTGTGGTGGTGCATGCTTGTAATCCTAGTACTTGGGAGGCTGAGACAGGAGGGTCTGGGTTCTCCTCCAGCCTCAGTGAGGTCCTCTGCAACTTAGTGAGACCCTGTTTCAAAATACAGAATAAAAAAATAGGACTGGGGGTGTAGAGCGGATGTCGATTGCCCCTGGGTTCAATCCCCAGTATCGCAAACAAAAAAACACCTGACACAAATTACAGAATAAAAGCCGGGCGTGGTGGCGCACACTTGTAATCCCAGCATTCGGGAGGCTGAGACCAGAGGATCCGGGTTCGTGGCCAGCCTCAGCTACCTAGTGAGGCACTCCACAACTTAGTGAGACCTGGTTTCAAAATAAAAAATAAAAAATAGGGATGGGAGTATAGCTAAGAGGTAGAATGCCCCTGAGTTCAATCCCTAGTAACGCCAAAAAAAAAAAAAAAAATTACAGAATAATAATGCAGAAGTCTAGCCACTGGTGTCAAGGAACTAAATCAAGATAACTTAAGAGGAGGATTTTTAAAAATTTGTAATCTTAGCCAGGCATGGTGGCACACACTTGTAATCCCAGTACTTGGGAGGCTAAGACCGGAGGATCCGGGTTCGTGGCCAGCCTCAGCTGCTTAGTGGGGCCCTCCGCAACTTAATGAGACCCTGTTTCCAAATAAAGAATAATAATAATAATAAAAAAATAGGTCTGGGGCTGTAGCTCGGAGGTAGAATGCCTCCCAGGTTCCATCTCCAGTACCGCAAAAAAAAAAAAAAAAGGTAATTTTCCATAAAAGTCTAACTTCTCTTTTAAAAAGAAAAGTTCCTTAAATTCAATAGAATAAATGAAGCTGGATGTGGTGGTGCACACTTGTAATCCCAGCATTTGGGAGGCTGAGACTGGAGGATGTGGGTTCGCAGCCAGCATCAGCTGCTTGGTGAGGCCCTCTGCAACTTAGTGAGATCCTGTTTCAAAATAAAGAATAAAAAAATAGGGCTGGGGCTGTAGGTCAGAGGTAGAATGCCCCTGAGTTCCATGCCCAGTACTGCAAAAAAAAAATTAGAATAAATGATTTGGAATACTGAATATTTAACAACTGTGATTTTTATAATATACTTGTAACCAAATTTAAATTTAAAATTCAGAAAAAAAAAGTGCTCAGAAAGAGGTTAGATATTTTATAATTTATAATTTGCCACAGTGCACACAGAAGTATACATATACCGATGATCACAGCAGCATTACTTAACAATAGCCCAACATGGAAACAAATCAAATGAATACATAAAATGTATTCATTTTATGAATACATGCTACAAATCAAATGAATACATGCTACAAATCAAATGAATACATAAAATGTATTCATTTTATGAATACATGCTACAACATGAATGCACCTTGAAAATATTATTTAAGTGAAAATAGTCATAAAAGGCCACAGAGAATGTGACTCTCAGTGAAATGTCAAGAATAAGCAAAACCATAAAGACAAAAAATAGACTGCCAAGTTTCCAAGGGGCTGGAGAGGGAAAGAATGGGAAATAACTACTTAATGAGTGTGAGTTTTCTTTTGGGGGTGATGAAAATATTCTGGACTTAGTGCTGACTGTTGCACAATAGTGTGAATTTACCAAAAGCCACTGAATTCTACACTTTGGGAAAATAACTAATTTTATGTTATGTGAATTTTACTTCAGTTTTTCAAAGGCACCACGTGACCCTATCTTCTACACCTCTGTATGGGTAAAAACATGCTCTAAATTTCTGTCTTCTCTCTTAACTGGTCTTGTGTTGGGGTTAGGATTGGGGTTAGGGTCCTTGATTCTCCCCATTTCTTAAGGATCTTACATCTACAATCTCTTCCCTTTCCATCACCGTCTAAATTTTCTCTATCGGCCCCTTCTTTCATATCTACAAATTACCTTCAGATCTCATCTTGCTTCTTTATACAAGATATTCTATTTCTGTCCACTTCCTTGTTATACATCACCTCCTTACATCCCTAAAATCTGGCTGCTCACCAATGACTACTGTCTCCTTTCCTTGACAAGTAGATTTTAAGCTGGAAGTTGTTAGCTAGGTATTGCTAGAAACTCAGTGCTAACTCTTGTCTTCTACTAACCAAGGCAACTCTGCTGAAACTTACACATTTCCCTTTCTTCTGACACAACCTACATTCTGTGTATGTGTTGTTTGGGGGAGGAGAGGTTACTGGGGATTGAACCCAGGGGCATTCTATCTCTCTAAGCTACATCCTCAGTCATATTTTATTTTTTATTTTGAAACAGGGTCTCACTAAGTTGTGAGGGTCTTGCTAAACTACTGTGTGCTGGCCTTGAACCCACAATCCTCCTGTCTCAGCCTCTCAAGTACTAGGATTACAGGTGGATGTTACCATGCCTGACTACAATCTATATTCTTCTGCAGTGCTTGTACTTACTATTATAAAGCTAAACTTTGACAAGATCATTCTAGAGAGGACAGAAAGTAGATAGAGGTGAGTTCTATAAGGCAAATAAGCCAGGCATGGTGGTGTACACCTGTGATCCCAGTATTTAAGAGGCTTAGATAGCAACATCACAGGTTTAAAGCCACTGTGAGGTAACTTACACCTTCTTTCAAAATAAAAAATAAAAAGGGGAGTGTAACTCAGTGGTAGAATGACACCAGGTTCAATCCCCAGTAAAAAAAACACACATGAGCTGAGCGTGGTGGCGCACACCTGTAATCCCAGCATTCGGGAGGCTGAGACCAGAGGATCCAGGTTCTCGGCCAGCTTCAGCTACCTAGTGAGGCACTAAGCAACTTAGTGAGACCTGACTTCAAAATAAGAATAAAAAATAGGGCTGGGGGTATAGCTCGGAGGTAGAACACCCCTGAGTTCAATCCCTAGTACCGGAAAAAAAGAAATACAATACACACACACACACACACACACACACACACACACACACACACACAGAGTGATCTGATGGGTAGATGCTACAGGAACTTCAGATAGGGCAGAGATAGCCTCTTTAAAGTGAATTATAGCCAGGCGTGGTGGCGCACGCTTGTAATCCCAGCATTCGGGAGGCTGAGACCAGAGGATCCGGGTTCATGGTCAGCCTCAGCTACCTAGTGAGGCACTCCGCAACTTAGTGAGACTCGGTTTCAAAATAAAGAATAAAAAATAGGGCTGGGGGTATAGCTCAGAGGTAGAATGCCCCTGAGTTCAATCCTCAGTACCGCAAAAAAAAAAAAAAAAAAATAAAAATAAATAAATAAATAAATAAATAAATAAATAAATAAAGTGAATTATGAGTTAAGCAGAGTTTCTTTTTTTTTAAAATACAGAATGAGTTATGGAAATGGATGGCAGTGATGGTCACACAACATTATGAATGTATTTAGTGACACTGTACCCTTAAAACAGAAAAGTTGGCCAAGTTTTATGCTACATATATTTTGCCACAATAATAAAAAAGAATACATAAATATAGTTAATTACTAGGAGTTAGGTATGCCAAAAACAAAAGTAAGACCTTATTAGACTGAGGTAGCAGTAAGCAGAAAGTCCCTCAAACAGAAAATCATTATTTCACACAATAATAAAGAAAAATAAGGTTTCATCTGTTCAATAGGCTTCTGAATGAAAAAAAGGAGGGAATTCCCTCTTGAAGTTTTACAATTCAACAAAGCAGAAAAGGTTTTCTTATACCTAAGAAAGAAATGGAAGTGGTTAAGGGTTAGGAAGACCAAAATTAAATTCCCTTAGTAGGAAATCTTTTTTTTTTAATTGCTCGGTGAAGAAAAAAATTTATTAAGTCAAAATCAAAGTGTTGATTTTGTTATCAAGGTCCATTCTTACTGCTCAAGACTTTTATTTGCTCTCCTACTCCCTTGGTTCCCATAGACACTGGTTTTTATTTATGTGGGCTCTGGACATGCTTCTTTCTCTGCATTCCATTTGGCACCATCCACATAGGTTTTGATCCTGGTTTATCCTGCTGGTCCCTTTAGGGTCTGGACTATTACCTATAGACCCACATTCTCAATATTGGTTAGGCTGTCTGACTCACAGACACAGATATTCTTCATGTCAAGTTTCTAATCTGATTGTAGTTCTCTTGGTTTTGGACTCTTTCCTACCACCTGTTGCTATAGAACCAGCACTGACCAGGTTCCATGAGGGGAGGGAAGAGGAGATGCATTAATACAATGAACAGTTATCAAAGGCCAGGACAGGAAAAATATTTGGCAGACTTTAGTCTTTGGTATGAAATTTAAGAGGAGAAATACTTCTCTCAAAAGGATATAGCCAAGCCGGGCGTGGTGCGCACATTTGTAATCCCAGCATTTGGGAGGCTGAGACTGGAGGATCCGGGTTTGAGGCCAGTCTCAGCTACCTAGTGAGGCCCTTTGCAACTTAGTGAGACCCTGTTTCAAAATAAGGAATAAAAAATAGAGCTTGGAGGTAGAATGCCCCTGAGTTCAATCCCCAGTACCGTGGGGGGGTGGGGGGGAGGATATAGCTTAAAGCCTCTATAACGACCTATAATTTTCTTGTTCATTCTTTAGTTTTCTGTTCTCATTACAAGTCTTTCTTATTTAGCCCTGACATGGTCTTCCTGTTCCCAAAGCACTGTTTTGATGCAGGAGTACACAGAAGAAACTAGTATTGTGCTGGGCTCTCTGAAAGGCAGCTGTCAGAGAGGTGGGGATGGAAGATGGGGGAGATTACAGAGATCTTATATTAGTTATATACAACAACTTCTGAGATAAGATGCAAGTACATTTTCCACTTATCTTCAGATACAGGAATACAATATATCTGGGGGAAAACTAAAAAGTCGCTTCAGTGCTTATTATACTCAACATCAGTCTCATTCCTTAATTCTCCATTAAACCACCTTCTATTCTCTAATAATTTCCAAATCTGTATTGTCTGCACATACCTCTTATCTAAGATCAGACGTTTTTAACCAACTGACAACTGGACCTGGCAGCAGTTTTTAAGTTGCCTTCTCTGCTCTAGCCTTTCCAACTTTAAGCCCATACTTCATACTTCTGTCAATGATTTGATCATGTCACTGCCCTACTTACAAGTTTTTAATAACTCTCGACTGCCTTCAGCAGAGTAAGATTAAGGTCCTTAGTATACATAGTATACAAAAGGGACTTCAATATCTAATCCAATCCTATCTCTCCAAAAGCAACCGCAGTCCTCTGAACAAGTCCTATTTGGCCATGCACTTTTGAATATATTGTTCCAAATTTTTGGAAAACCCTACCAACCATGTCTATGGGATTAATGACATGTGCTGGAAACTAGCTCAGCTGGCAATTAGATTTAGTATTTATTGAAGACATTTCATATGCTCACACTAGGTTCCTGTAGTCATGGAGGTTACATTTCTTTCTCTTTCCTCACCCCCAGCAGGAGTGGGAGAATAATAAAGAAATGGGGAACTAGTAAGGTAGTGGTAAAGCTTATAATTAAACTGAAACAAACTGAAGACAAGGACAAGGGGGAAATGTCTTTAGAATGGAATAGCTAAAAACTTCTCTAAGGAAGGGGTTTAGCCTAGTTCTTCAGTTCTTTGAGGTTACTGGTACCTTTCCTTCAATACCTTTTACCTATCAAAGCATTCAGCATAATATTCTTAATTTGCATCTTTATTTTATTTACTTTTTTTGAGACAGTGTCTCACTATGTTGCCGAGGGTGGTCTCAAACTCCTTGACTCAAGTGATCTTCCTGCCTCAGTCTCTTGAAGAGAAGAAATGAATGTATAGTTCTCGGTCTTTTCAATTTGAACCACCCTCTCCTAACACAAAGCCTGGCACATTAGCAAAGAAATATAGTAGTTCCCAAATGACAGAGTGAAAAAGAAACCTCATGAAAGTTTTCATGACCAAAAAAACATTTAAATTCAGATGGACAAGAGCTGATGTCCCTTATTCCTACCCTGCGCACCCCAACTGCAAAAGGGAGAGCACAGACGACAGAGGTCATGTGATTGATGGGATGCCTGTCTCTACCCCTTCCTTCCAGAGTGCTTCCTATGCCTTCAATCTGGTTCTTCTTGGCCTATGTTTTCTCCATTCCCACAGGTTATTTCATCTTCTAAGGACATCTGATTCCTGGTTCCCTGCTCTTGTTTCTCTAGAGCCTGATTTTAGCCCAAATCTGGCATTCATATGACTTTGACCACAGCTAATGGAATCTTAAGTTCTTTTCTTATTACTTTGGTAGATATAATATTAGTATAGTGATCCTCGTTTCTCTTGCAGTACAGTGTCAGTTTTTTTTTTTATTTGAATTAAAAACTACAGAATCATATATCCAGTTATATAACTGCCATTACTCCTTTAAGTGAATCCTCTTCTAGAATCCTGGGTTTCTCTAGCCATCATATGATCATATGATTTGCTGTCAAAATTGAGACTGTCTTTCAGAAGGAAAAAAGGATGCTTACAATAATTACAGACAACAGGTGTAAACCAGACTTTATTGTTCCCTCTCTACCCAGTGGTTTCCTAAAAAGCCTCATCTTTAACAATGACTTCTTTCTTGGCTTTCTTCTGTCCTGGCCTAGCTGGTTCCTTGCCCTGAGATCACATTTTGGCTTCACATTTGACCCTTTTAGTACTGAAAGAACTTCCCAGGATTTGCCACTACATTGTGTAGAGATAAACAGGGCTAATCTTTACAGGGCTGTCAAAAGACAGACATTATAAATCTTTTATGTTGTACTGAATTCTTTTTAAGACCTAGTAAAAGTTCCTCCATTTGAGAGACAAATGAAACTTAGGCTTAGAGGTTAATTTACCCAAGGGTACACACTAGTACATGCAGAGTTTTTACTTAATCCCAGATCTGTCAACCTGCAAGTATCCATGTTCTTAAATACTGTAATATATAAAAAGCCATTGGGTGCAAAATAATCTTTTAATGGAAAAAAATCAATCAATATGAATGAAATAGCTAATGTTTCTTGGGCCCTACATTTTTCTTCTTAACAACTACAATAATATTCTTACATATCACCTATTTCCAAGACAAATGGGTCTCTAAAAGTTTGGAGTTGCACACTCACACAGGAAAATACTTTGACTATGTACTCTTTGCTAAACATATGTTTAGAAGTTATATATGTATACCAATGTAGTATAAATGGTATACACTACAGAACACACTCCAAAGTAGAAATAAAAATATGAAATTAAAAGTAAACATAAGCGCTAATATTTTTCATTCATCCCAAAGGGTTAGCTATCTTGCCCACTCCCTCAGATGCCATTCTGGAAACATCATCTAAAGTAGTGCATCTCAAATGGTAATGTGCATATGAGTCACCTGGTGATCTTGTTTTTAATGCAGAGTATGACTCTGCAAGTTTGGAAGGGGCCTCCTAAGTGATGCTAATATTGCTCAATCAGGGAGCACATGTTTTTGAGTAATAAAAACTTAAACAAGAGATTAATTTTTAGCCAAACTTATGCTATTTTCAGGAAGTAAAATAAATAGCTGGTTTTAAAATTCAACTTTCTACTGCCTTGAGAAAAATTACTTTGTAAACAATCATTTTATACTTAAAGCAGTATCATCAAAAACCATCTCTAAAATATAGATAATCACTATAACTGGGCATAAATCTAGCTAAAAATGAGCATAATATGAAATATTGATCTTGTTTTCTTACACTGCTTTTCCATCCCAAAGACAGCAGTGAATTGAAGTAAAGAAAAAAAGGACAAAGTTAATGAAAATATATGTGTTTCCTCTGCCTCCAACATGAAATCAGTAGGCAAGAAACCTGTGGTTAACATTTGCACTTATGTAATTATTGGAGTCATGGCAATCTCTTTAGTTGTGATATAAAGAAATGCAAAGTGAGAATGTCAAAAGTATACTATTTTTAAAGCCTATTTTAAATTTACACAGCTTAAAAAGGTCCAAATAATGTATGTGTACAGGACCTTACATATGAAACTCAGGCAAATTTAGAATGTAAGTGATCAAAATAAAATAAGATCATTTTGGTCTTTTTGTTAGTCTTGTGGCTCCCTTAAAAACCCTGATGTTCCACCACCACTGACTGCATGCAAACAGTCCGTTGTTGACTCTCCAGTAATTTCCAACAGTCAAATACACCACACAACTACTATCACAACCCACTTTCAGTTATTTACCTTGTCAATCATTTTTCTTGCTTCCACTTCCTCACTGTTGGGATTCTCTAACTCAATGGTATAAGTACCCTTGTCACTTTGGTCATCATCATTATCCTTTTCAGAAGTAGCAGAAGTAGCTTGGTTTTTTAACATATTATCCATCTCCTGGCTTGGTCTGTGCCCAAGACTCCCTGAACTTCTTAATAATGCAGTTTGTAGGAAGGGTATTGACACCGATGGCTCCTCTGATTTCTGTTTTAACAATTTCCCATGTGGAACACCATGCCCCCCTCTGTGATGCGCAGAGCTAGTCTGTAAAGACAAAGAAACCACTTTGGCATCTGCTGTTGGAGATTTTGCTTTTTCAAGTTTTGTATGTGGTGCTGAATAAGTAGTTTCCTGAAATGAGATTCCTATACTTTGAATTAAAGAATAGGACCTTTTTCTGGGATTGTCTTTATCAAAAAATACAATCATAAAAGCAGTTTGACTTACAACAGCCTGGTCTTGATGCTTTTCAGGAGCCTGGACCTTCTGTAGCCTTTTCTGTTCTGAATGGTGGCGTCTTAAGTGTTCCTCAAGAGTGGCGCGTTTGCTACAGCGTCTGTGAGCCCCAGCATTTTCTGAGTCGCTTTGCGTACCATCATCATGTTTATTTCCTAGACACAAAAAAGAAATCACATAATAGACAAGAAAAAATCCCATGTAGAAAATAAGAAGCAGACACAAAAGTGCTATTTGTTTTGAAATCTCCCCCTTTTTGATCCAAAGTCATATGTTCTTTCAGTAACAGGCTCCCTCAATTGCAATGGTTACATTCCAATTTTATCAACCAACAATGAGGGCCTTTATAGACAACTGAATAAGGTTGCTTTTCTTTCTCCAAATTTTAACTTTATAAGATTAATTAATGCTTTAGCAGATAAGCAATGCTCTATCATCTGTCATAGTTTGTATTTAAACCTTTTTAACAAAAATTTAACCATTGCATTAGAAAGAAGCAAGGGTGATACCACTAAAAACTTATCATCACACAAAAAAAGAGAACACAAAATAACATAAAAATGTGATGAATAGATCCAAATATTTATTTCCCACTAATAATCACACAAATTTTCCCCCATATGCTTTTTTAGCTATGAGAACTTTTAAAAATTGCATTTGCACTATAAATTCTATTGCACTATAAAGAGTTAAATAAAAGATGAGACAAGGCCTATCAAGAAAAAGAATAGTCTATAAAATCATTAAATAAATCTAAGCACCTACTGGGCAATAAACATGGTTGATTATAACCAGCCAACTATAATCAGATGTTTTCTCCATAAAGCATATAAATTGGGAATAATTTGAATCTGGAAACACCAGCTTCCTACAAGGTTTGCCTATATAGAGCAAGTGAAAACCACTAAGTAGTTAATTACCTCTCATAGTTCTGTTAGGGACTGGAGAAAATTACTTCATTTTTTCAGTGACTTAAAATTTTCTCTACCTGAGCCCACAGAATGGGAGAAAAATTTTGCCAGCTACTCCTTCGATAGAGGACTAATATCTAGAATATACAGAGAACTCAAGAAACTCACATCTAAGAAAACAAATAACCCAATCAAAAAATGGGCAAAGGATCTAAATAGACACTTCACAAAAGAAGAAATACAAATGGCCAATAAATGTATGAGCAAATGTTCAACATCATTAGCAATCAGAGAGATGCAAATCAAAACTACCTTGAGATTTCACCTAACTCCAATTAGAATGGTAATCATCAAAAACACAAACAACAACAAATGCTGGCAAGGGTGTGGAGGAGTGGGAACACTAATACATTGTTGGTGGGATTGCAAATTAGTGCAATCACTTTGGAAAACAATATGGAAGATCCTCAGACGAATGGGAATGAACCTACAATATGATCCAGCAATAACACTTCTGAGTATGTACCCAAAAGAATGGAAACCAAATGATTAGACCAATGCATGTGTATCTATGTTTATAGCTGCACAATTCACAATTGCTGAACTGTGGAACTAGCCAAGATGTACATCAATAGATGAATGGATTACAAAACTATAGGATATGTACACAGTGGAATTTTACTCAGCCATAAGGAAAAAAAATCATGTCATTTGTAGGGAAATGGATGGAACTGGAAAATATTACATTAAGTGAGATTAGTCACAAAAAGTAAAAAATCGTATGCTCTCTCTAATATGTAGACGCTAGGGAGAAAGTGGGTCATAAGAGGGACACTAGACGAAGAAGGAGAAATCTTAGATGAGCAAAGAAGGTGACTTAACTGACGGTGATGGGGACGGGGGGAGGGAAACACCCTAATGCACATGATGTACTTTCACAAACTTATCAAAGTCAATCACTAAACTGAACTTGAGAAGGAAGGGAGGGGGAGAGTGGGGCGGGAATTGGGAAAGGGTTAAATGAGAAATGTGTGCATGTATGCCTCTACCAGCTTGTACCTAACAAAGATGTATGATTACAATGCACTAATAAAAAAAATTCTCTACCTAATAAGTATGTTAGAATAATTACATAATTACTGTATTATTATAGCATAATATTACTGGAAAATCAAGAGTTATTCTGTGCATGTTTCAGATGGACTCAAATCAGGGCTTAAATGATAAAATTCTTAGAAAGCTATAAATGAATCTAGTATACTGGAATGCACACTGGTGTATTTCAACACGTCCAGGACTAAATCTCATTTTTAAATTTCTCTGGGCTACAAATCTTAATGTGAACATCAATTGAATGTGGTATAAAACAAAATAATGTTCAGAAATTAAAGACTTGGGGAGTGGGATGAGCAAAAGGCATGTCTAAAGAAGAAGTTGAGGTTACAAACTGTTGGTAATAATTTAACACAAAAGGAAGTTGTAAAAATGTGGTAAAAAGCGTGAGAAAACTCAGGAGACAGAATAGCAGGACACACAGGAAAGGGTAATGTTTTGAAAAAGCAATAGGCAAGGGAAACAAAGAGAATGAATGAAATAAAAATTATCAGGGGTTTGGGGTGCATTCCCATCAAATGGATAGTAATCAGTAGTATTAAAAATCAGATATGTTAAACAAATCTGAAACTATATTTTAAATTATTAACTGTTCAGCCAGTGCAGTGGCACACACCTGTATTCCCATTACTGGGAGTCTGAGACAGGAGGATCTCAACTTTGAGGCCAGCGCATGGTATCTTAGTGAAACCCTATTTCAAAATAAAATACAAAGGTCTGGGTGTACAGCTCAGAGGTAGAATCCCCCCGGGTATCCCAGTACCACACAAAAAAAACCAAAAAGCAAACAACAACAAAAAACTATAAATTGTTCAAAATGCAACCTGAAAAGAAGAGAATAGGAGCTTAATTAATAGAATCTCTGCCTCAGATAATCTAGAAATTACAGATTTTCATCTTAGATGAAAAGTAAAACCCAAATAAAATCACTAGTTCAAATACAAAAGTTGTTAAAAACATTGCATTTAAAATCTATTTTACTAGGTGGGCATGGTGGCACACACTTGTAATCCCAGTACTTGGGAGGCTGAGACAGGAACAATCACAGGATCGAGGACAGCCTCAGAAAGTAGTGAGACTCTCATCAACCTAGAGAGACCCTGTTCCAAAATAAAAAATAAAAAATAGGGCTGGGGTTGTAGTTAGGAGGTAGAATGTCCGAGGTTCAATTCCCAGTAACATACAACACAAATACTCTTGGATATATGGGAAAGGAATCCAGTTTGTAAGAGCTGTAAATAATGCAACTCATTTCTTTTTATAATAAGACAAAATAATACATAAAAATGTATACTCAAATATTTTAATGAAAATACTATCTGTACAGATTTTAATTCTTATTCCAACATATAAAATTTGGCATTTAGTGGTGTCAGGTCTTTTCAAGTATCTTTCCTACAACATAGTTTAAAACTTCATCATAAGGCAAGTGTTGAGGTACACACCTGTAATCCTAGTACTCGGGAGGCTGAAACAGGAGGATTGCAGGAACAAAGCCAGCCTCAGCAACTTAGCAAGACCCTATTTCTAAATAAAAAATGAAATAGAGCTAGGGGTGTAAATTGAAGGTAGAATGCCATGGGTTCAATCCCCAGCCCCACTAAATAAATTAATTAATATATAATTAATTACTCTATCTCCTACTATAGATTAAGATTAGCTGTTTTCTTTTTTGGAAACATATAATTTCTTTTTGTGTCTTTCAGGATTGCACAGGGTGAGATATCTGATCAGAGCTGCATGGTTCGAATTCAACAAAAAGATCACTAGTAAACTCATCAGTTTTTTTTTTTTATTTGTTTGTTTGTTGTCCCTTTTGCCTGTCATTAACCATGCCTAAATGTACTGAAGCTCTTTTACTATTTCTTAGGGTAGGTCAGCTGTACCTAGTCAGTAGCTGTAGCCAAAAGAAGCTGCAACTCTCCTAAAGGGTGAAAGTGTATGGGCTTTGTGAACATCATTTTCCTCACTGTCCCAAAGCGCGTGCACTTTACTCTTGTAGGAGCAACATGTTTTTGTTTTGGTTTGCCTGCTTTCAATTTTTTGAACAATTTAAACACAGCTGCTCAAAGTCTAGTTTCTATTAAATTGTTATTAACTGCTATAAAATTGCATTTTACTTAAGAGTCTGAGTATAACCTTTTGCTATCCTAAATGGTGGGGAATTGTTACCTAATGCTAGTAGCTCTGACTTTTGGAGAAAGTCAAATGTCATTTTTAAATCTGGAGAAATAAAATGGATCTCTCATGGATCAAAAATGAGTTATATCTGCAAAAAGCATTTTCTTGAATGGCTTATCAAGTGGTTTGAAGCAAATCCAAAAGGAAGCCTCCAGCAATGGAACTGTACTGAAATATATGTCTACTTATGTGCCAGACATAGTGGTGCACGCTTATAATCCCAGTACTCAGGAGGCTGAGACAGGATGATCACAGGTTCATGGCCAGCCTCAGCTACTTAGTGAGGCCCTCCGCAACTTAGTGAGACCCTGTTTCAAAATAAAGAATTAAAAATAGAGCTGGGGGTGTAGCTCAGAGAATGTCCTGGGGTTTCATCCCTAGTACTGCAAAAAAAAAAAAAAAAAAAAAAGAAAAAGAATATGTTTACTTATAAATTAATTTGATTGTCTAGTTTCTGGTAAAGTTTTAAAATATTAACGATTAATGTAGAGATACAGTGTACATGTGGCCATTAATCTTATTTAGAATTAGGCTCATAAGCTTTAAAGTTATAAAAAGATTTAACAAAGATATTTTTAAATAGTACCTTTTAAAGGATCATTTTTAATATGAGTAAGAGTAGTTTTTAAAAAAGACTATTTCCTAACTGAGGGTGGTGGCACACACTTGTAATCCCAGTACTTGGGAGGCTGAGACTGAAGAATCACAAGTTTGCAGCCACCCTCAGCAACTTAGGCCCTCCACAACTTAGTGAGTCCCTATTTCAAAATAAAAAATAAAATAGGGATGGAGATGTAGTTCAGTGGTAAAATGTCCCTTGGTTCAATCCCCAGGACCACACACTGACACACACACAAAAAGACTATATTTTAATTCCCAAGGTTTGCATTACCTCTTAATATTATACTAGGCTATCACAATTATTTATCCAACTCATAAAATAGTCACTTCACAAAGAGGTAGCTTTTACTTATAAATTTTGAGTGATACTTACATATCTAGATCTCAATTATCTACTAATATTGTCTAGTAGAAGTAAATGATGACATTCACATCTTATAAGTACACATGCCAGATAACTACTAATGACTAAGGTTAAATATTGTAATAGTTGTAAACAAAGAATCACATTTCAATATCCTGAAATGTTTTAGAAGCTAATCAGAAGTATAAGGGTATGTGCGTATACAAATATATTATTTGTCAATGAATTGGCTGTTTATGTATAATCATAATGCACCAATAAAAAAAGGAAAGAAATAAGTAGAAGGTTCTTGGGGCATAAGTTTCTGGATTAAGCTAGGGTCAATCTTGTCACTGACAGTGAAGTCATTCATTGTTTATTCAAATTATTCAGTATCCATCACATGCATAAGTCCCAAATGAAGTGTTTATCAGCAAGTAATATATGGTCTCTGACCTCAAAGAGCATTTTAAAAAAAGTTAATTAACTCCTAATATAGGAAAAGAATGACCATTAATATATAATCACAATTTATTGAAAATATTCCCTTCATAGGTAGTTTATTAAATATAAGAGAATAACAAATCTATAGTCAATTAATTTTTTAAAAAGTTTAAATGGCAAAACCAATGGGAAATACTGATCAGCTGATACCATGAATATACAGGTATAAAGTTTTTAATAATTTTGAAAAAGTGCTATACCAATAAAGGATATATAATAACTTTCATAAACTAACATTCAACTGTAATTCTCAGTCTTAATATTTCAAGTTTTTTAATTACATGAATAGATATCTAGGAAACATATGTGTTTTTATGAGTAACCAACAAGAAGAGTTTGAAGCACTCCATCAACACTGTGAATATATTCTCCAAGTGGAAATCTCAATTCATACCAAATAGCTTAAAATTTCTTTCACAATCTAGATACTGGTATTTACTGGAAGCATCATAAAAGAGAAAAGAACTGTATATATCTTTCCCTTAAATCAAGAAAATGGGAATTGTTTTCTAGGGAATTCTACCTGGTGAACTGAATAAAATCTGTGCTTTCCCAGAGGAAAAAATATTTCAATGGCATAAATAAATATTCACAAAAATAACCTGACTTTAGCAAGAAAATGAAGACCATTCAGAATGAGTAAGTTGGACATGGGCAGTGTGGCTTGCTTTTAAGCTATAAAATTAATTATAAGCTCTAAAGTGGCAGATGTTTCCTACCATGTAACTACCTACTAGTAGTTTGTTGTCCAAATTTTCTTTATTATACAATATAGAGTTCTGAAATGATCAATGAACTTTACCTTTCAACCTTTTCAAGTACACCGGAACATCACTTTTGATGCTTTTGGAATCCTCTTCTGTTCTTTCCCATACCATCTGGGGAGGATTGTTTTGTGCTAGCCAGTCAGCTACTTTGTTTTCTGGAGCCATCATTCCTGTTTGAATCCCTGGCAAGTCTTGGGTTCCAGGAGAAGACTTCTTTGACTTGTGGCGCTGATCAGAAGCAAATTTTGTCACATGGTCTCTAATAGTTACCTTCCCTGGGGTACTGTCATCAAATTCAATGGTAAATGAAGCATGCCCTGCACCTGTTGTATGGGAACTTGGTGTGTCTTTTGTTGGGATTTCATGAATAGTGCTCTCTGCAAGTTGTGATGGTTGCTGGAATTCTTTTGTAGGGATCTCAAAATAACTTGGTTCCCTACAGAAAGGAAAAAGTACTTCTTCATTTGCAGCTGCAGATTGTTCCTCAACTTGCTTGGCATCTATGCTGCACCCTAATGAAAAAAATAGAGAGAATTCAAAATATTTGGGAGCTTCTAGCATTTGAGAAAGATTGGTAATGACCATTTGCATTACTATGTAAGAATCAGAAGGCAGATCATAGTCTGGATGAAAAATAATGGCATTTATAACACAAGAAAAAAAAAGTCACAGAGAAGAAAGGATCTTGATTATAAACATGCCATTCAATTATGGACAGAAGATACAAGATAAGCAGCAGCAATGGCAAAAGACAGCAATGTAGTTAAAAGATGGACCTTGCACAGACGGGTCTGTAATTTTTCCAGCATAATTCTAGAAATCATCAAGGTGCAAAAGAAATGAAATCGCATGAAGATGGAGATACAGGTTTGAGATTATATATATATATATATGTGTGTGTGTCATACAAATCCTAATCAAGTCAGCAGAATGAGCTGTCTGAAATATCTATGAACAATCATAGAGATATTTCCCTAAGCTCGAAAATCTATTGTTTTTAAACAGATCGATAGAAAAATCATTTCCTGACAACTTATCAAAAAGAAAAGGCTATGCAATAAAACTAGGTTGTTTCTAATCATTTCCTTATTATATGTCAAGTGTTTTTTTGTTTTTGTTTTTGTTTTGTGGTAATTGGGATTGAACCCAGGGGCATTTTACCTCCAAGCTACACCCCCATTTCTAGTTTTTATTCTTTATTTTTGAAACAGGGTCTCACTAAGTTCCGGAGAGCCTCACTAAGTAGCTGAGGCTGGTCGCAAACCTGGATCCTCCAGTCTCAGTCTTCCAGGTACTGGGATTACAATTGTGCGCCACCACGCCTGACTAAGTGTTTGGTATTTTCACACTATCTTTTCAAATATTAAATCTTAGTGCACCAGGTAATATCATTGACTTGTTGACAGTACTCTGAACATGAAATAATCATAAAACTGTCTGCTTTTAGGTTATAGAAAAATGGGACAGCAAGCTGGGCATGATGGCACACGCTTGTAATCCCAGTACTTGGGAGACTGAGAAAGGAGGATCGCAGTTTCAAAGCCAGTCTCAACAACTTAGCCAGGTTCTCATTAACCTAGTAAGATCCTGTTTCCAAGTAAGAAATAAAATTGGGCTAAGGGTTGAGGGTTGGAGGCAGAATGCCTCTGGATTCAATCTTCAGTACTAAGAAAAGAGAAAAAAAAAAAGAAAAAGAAAAATGGGACAGTAACATCCCTGTATTCAAACATGTGGGATAGAATACAGCAAGCTCCATTTTCAAAATAAGAATAATAAACTATGGGGGGAAAAAAGCAGCAGGCAAAAAGGATATCTGAAAACAAATTTTCATTGTAAAAATTATTCTATTTAAAATCTACTTAGTTTTGCTTACTACTGAAAATGAAAGAATATTGGGAAAATTCTAAATTATCATAGCAAGTGCTAGAGATATGACAAAAAACAATCAAGAACAAATGGCCTTAAAAAGCAGTGCTCTAGTACCACTCAGTTTATTGGGCAGCTTACATATGTCAAAGGTTCCTGATAATTTTGAGTCATAAAGAAAAAAAACTTAAGAATTATACTTGGCCTTTTCTGTTTCCTAAGGAAGTGGTGATGTGGGTAATGCATTTAATTTAAACTTAGGAAATGGCTAAACTTTAAAAACACTGTCACTTGTGAAAGTAAAGTTCAATCACTTGGAAAATTCATTATGTGAAGGGATATTCAATTTCCTGAAGATGATAAAAGC
This sequence comes from Graphiurus murinus, assembly GCA_004027655.1. Taxonomy (NCBI): domain Eukaryota; kingdom Metazoa; phylum Chordata; class Mammalia; order Rodentia; family Gliridae; genus Graphiurus; species Graphiurus murinus. Next base: position 14,073 of record PVLC010004557.1, on the reverse strand, counting down.
AGATGAAGTATGGTCCTAATAGAAGTGCCTACTAGAAAGACAATTAGAAGTTTTCAAAATTAAGATAGAAAAAAACAGCTTTCCTTTCTCAGAACACTGACAACATGTTCTGGAATTTATAAGTCTAACCTTCAGTTCTCTTCAAAACTTATTTTACTTATATCAAATTAAACTACACGACATACTAAATATTTGTGTACACTAATATTTTATTATTAACCTCAATTACTAGATCTAAAAATTGTTTAATAACTTACTAAGCTAGAATTAATTCTGCATATCTAAGTCAGAAGGAAACTGATGATGATCTGCTCATGTTTTTAAGGGATTTCATGATTATGTGACCTTTCTGGGATACTTATAATACACATAATCCAGAATAAGTGTTCACTTCTTTCTTCTGCACTATTCAACCCTAACTCTAAATATATTCAATTAATTCAAGATGACAAAGACTGTAATTACATGGCTCATTCTACTTAAGATATTAAACCAGCCTAGCCTAGTCAAGTACTTGAAATGAGGATTTCTACAAAACTGCTTTTGCCAAAAAGAAATTATGACTTTAAAGCTTCCAAATTTAGTTTGACTGGATTAAAATCTAACAAGCCAAGCCAGGCGTGGTGGCACACGCTTGTAATCCCAGCATTTGGGAGGCTGAGACCAGAGGATCCGGGTTCGAGGCCAGCCTCAGCTACCTAGTGAGGCACTCCCCAACTTAGTGAGACCCTGTTTCAAAATAAAGAATAAAAAATAGGGTTGGGAGCCGGGCGTGGTGGCACACGCTTGTAATTCCAGCATTTGGGAGGCTGAGACCAGAGGATCTGGGTTTGTGGCCAGCCTCAGCTACCTAGTGAGGCACTCTGCAACTTAGTGAGACCTGGTTTCAAAATAAAGAATAAAAAAAAATAGGGCTGGGGGTATAGCTCAAAGGTAGAATGCCCCTGAGTTCAATCCCCAGTACCACAAAAAAAAAAAAAAAAAAAAAAAAA
>PVLC010004557.1:0-12981 GCA_004027655.1 Graphiurus murinus | reverse complement strand
ACACAATTTCACGAGAACTTGATTATTCTAATGTAAATATTCGCTTCTAAGTTTTGTTTTTTCAGGCTGTATGTTGTTAGTTGATTCTGAACACATGTGGACCCACAGAGGGAAATATGAAAAATGACTAGGTAGCAGACACTTTATAATACTTTCTTGAGCAGGCATCTTCCATAGTCTGTATTAAGTTTTTAAATTCTAAAAATTGATAACCAAAAAACAAATAGCTTCTTGTTTTTACTTTAAGAGTATGCTTGAAACATAAATTATTAAACTAATCATTTATATGCCATAATTTGAAGCTTTAAAAATCTTAATTCTTAAAAACACCTTAACGTCAAAATGATCAAATTAAACATTTGGTATATATTTCAAATCTGATTCCATAATTTTTCTTTTTTTTTGAGGTACTGGGGATTGAACCCAGGGGAATTCTACCTCCAGGCTACGTCCCCAGTCCTATTTTTTATTCTTTATTTTGAAACAGGGTCTCACTAAGTTGCAGAGAGCCTCACTAAGTAGCTGAGGCTGGCCGCGAACCCCGATCCTCCTATCTAAGCCTCCCAAGTACTGGGATTACAAGCATGTGCCACCACGCCCAGCTTGATTCCATAATTTCTGCTGACTTCATAAATTATTCCAGGTCAATACAATTTTTTTTTTTCAGTACTGGGGATTGAACTCAGGGGCATTCTCCTTCTGAGCTACACCCCCAGCCCTATTTTTTATTCTTTATTTTGAAACAGGGTCTCACTAAGTTGCGGAATGCCTTTACTAGGTAGCTGAGGCTGGCCGCGAACCAGGATCCTCCAGTTTCAGCCTCCCAAATGTTGGGATTACAAGCGTGCACCACCAGGCCCAGCTCAGGTCAATAAACTTTTCCCCTCATCTTGTATTTTAATAAACTACAAATCTGAAGCAGTAGTATCCTCATATTAATATGAGAAAACAAACAAGTAGGAATTTCATTAGGCTATTCATCAGCAGAATCTGACAGAGCACAAGACAATAAATTACTTAATTCCTTATTCCCCAAACCATCCCAAGATTATGAGACAGTTTGCAGTCATCTGGCAGAAATGACACTCAACAAGACAGGGCACACAAGCTGATAATCATTTAAGAATTCAGTCTATTCATGTAGATGAAATTAACTGCTAGATGCTTCATAGTTTGAAACTTACTGTATTATGCTGAAGTATGAGAGGTCAATTTTTAATGCCTGTTTGTTTTAAATCTGTACACTATATGAAGTAGGGTCCTTTTGGAGAGGTGTGTGTGTGTGTGCGTGCATGCGCGTGTGTGCACACATGTGTGTGTCTATATGTAGAAGAGTAATAATGATCACTGAAATTTTAACTGCTTATGGTTAAGAGCATGGCCTCTGGAGTCATGCTACCCGAGTTCAATCCCAGCTCCATTACTTGCTAGCTGGTGACGGTGGTAAGTAAATTAACATCACGGTGCCTCAGTTCCTTTATCTATAAAATGGGCAAAAAATAACAGGAACTATCCTTATGTCTTGGTGAGGATTAAATACATGCAATGAAGTTAGAAATGTGTCTGGGTAAGTAGTCACCACGGAAATGGGAGGTAATCTTATGAATCATGGCTATGTCTCCTATACAATATTTATACATAAATTTCACCATAAAGTTTATGTGTTTCACATTTTTAAAACATATATATATATATATTTTTTTTGTGTGTGGTACTGGGGATTGAACTCAGGGGCATTCTACCTCCGAGCTATACCCCCAGCCCTATTTTTTATTCTTTATTTTGAAACCGGGTCTCACTAAGTTGCGGAGTGCCTCACTAGGTAGCTGAGGCTGGCCTGGAACCCGGATCCTCCGGTCTCAGCCTCCCGAATGCTGGGATTACAAGCGTGTGCCACCACGCCCGGCTTTAAAACCTATATATTTTTAAATCAGACTTTTAAAATTCTGTATCATCTGATATCTGTGTTTATATATCCCTCTGGGAGAAGGGAGGCAGGAATTGGCATAATTTGCATGGGGATGCACTGGGAGAGAACTTCGAAAACTGATAATGGGATACAAGGCCCATAAGGGAAAGCAGGACAAAATGAGAACTCTAACATGCAAGACTTGAAAAGAAAAAAATCTTAAAATCTACTTGGTAAATAAAAGGGAATCACTATGGTTTCTTGAAAAAATTAAAGATCAGTTTAGATTTTTTGTGCAAAATGAACTAAAAAGGACTGAGGCTTAAGGTAGAAAGTTCAATTATGACTCAGTGGGAGGAAAAAAGGCAACAGAAGTAAGCAGGCAAATAGATAAGGTAAAGCGAGAGGAAGATGAAAAACTTTTCAAATAAAGGAAGCATTCTTGATTGCTTTCTGGTATCTTTTTCCTTCCTAAAAGGACTCCAACATTTTCTAGTATCCACCCTTCCCTGACACAGCTCATGTGTCTTAGGGAAAACTCAGCTTCAAGGTAAACAAGAGTGGCATATGGATAATGCTGTACACCTCACCAGGTACTGGTTCAGAAATAAGCAGGTGATGTACCCCTGAAACTGTGATAAGTCAATGAGAAACAGATGTTCTGAGAACTTTTGGTAACATTCTTCTTTCATATTCTGGGAGGTCTTCTGGAAGCAACTTTTGCTTTTTTTTCTGCTGGATGTGCTCAAAGTAGAGGCACCCCTGACTTCTGCTGGTAGGCAGTCTTTTGAGTGTGAGGAGAAATTCCCTCAGTAGGCAACCGCTGTGAAAAGCAAGACTGAGACCTAGAGAAACCAGCTAGATCACAATAGTGTTGAGATGCTGCGCTGAACAACCAGAAAGAGTTTAGCTATGTAGGCAGGTGGAGAGCATTTCTGTTATTTACATCTGAAGGCATGCTAAATAATACTAATACTGCATGCTTGGGCATGAAGAAAACTGTTGGTGAAAGAAACAAGTTGTGATGGAAATTTATTTGCAAAGTTGACAGCTTCAGTTTGGGGCATCATAAGAACAAGTTGATAAGGTCAGCTTTTTTAGACTTGTATCCTGGTATAATCAGAAAATCTAAACGAACAGCATTCTTATTCTCCAGCTAAGAAAACTGTCTTATTTATTTTGTAGAACTAGGGTCAAAGGTCAAAAATTGAGAAGAGTTCTGGTGCAATTTATTCTTGCCTCAGAGTCAGACTAAGTCTGCCATACTGATCCCTGGGTCCTGTACTTAATTTCTCCAGTTCTGAATCCTTATCTGCTGATATCATGAAAACTGGCTGCTTTGTTCTTCTGCTGTCTTTTCAACGTCTTTACATGATGGACAACTTGTCACCTCCATTTATTCCTTGGAAATCTTGATTTTTCTGGTTTATGGACCATTGAACCACTACTGAACCATTCCACCAACTAAAGATTATGTTCCTTGACTACTCTGAGAATGTGACCCAGAACAATTTCTTCATTCTGACTGAACTCAGTAATCTTGTTGCTACTATATCCCAACAAACTGAGCATGATGAAGTTTTAAAGAAGTTGTAATTTCATATTCCATTTCTGAACACAGTAGAAATTATTTAAATTATGATTATATGCTTGTGAAAGTAATAAAAACATAAAACGTATACCTGCTATTTTGGTCAAATTCATTTAAATAATTGTTTTAAAATAATTAAAACACCCAGTTATATAATTAATCTTTGTACAAGTTTTAACAAACTTAGAAGCTGGAAAAATACTTTAAGTAAAAGTATTTTACTTAAATCAATCATATAAAGAAACGTATTAAAATAAGGCCATTAAAACATTCATCAACATCTTTTAAAAAATCAAATTACAGAACAACAGATCACCTCTTTTCAAGGTAGAAAGATTTTTGCTTAGATTACAAATGCTTCACAAAATATCATTTACTGTCATAGTCACTGAGATGTATTTACCTGATGTCCCAGTCTCATGGTTTTTGTCATCAGGCTTGCTGTTTGGTTTGCCATCTCTTTTCTCATCCACCTCATCATCCCCCCACCACGATGGCTGCCCATACAATGGAGTGCCACGAGGCATAGCAGAAACATCTGGAAAGGGGTGGGAAAAAAAAAATCTGTCTAAAGCAGATGAGGCAACAACAAAAAATATGCTTTTGCAGAATACTAGAATTGCCTAATTAAGTAAAAAAAAAGTACAGTCTACATAGCTCTACACTGACTTAGTATTTGTGCAAAGTCTTACACAATGTTGGAGATGACTAAATAAATGAAAATTTGCACAGGACTCTTAAGAAACGCAACCAGACATATGTAACTAAAAGCACGTGCACAAACACACAGACACAGGTGTTTATGTGTATACATATATATGTTTATATATAACTGGCCTTTTGTTAAAGTGTTAAATAGTTCTTTCCTACACAACTGAACGACGACATATAACAATAGTGGCCTCTGATTTGAATATTTTAGAGAGGAAGTGATCTCAGTAGAACAAATTTGTTGAAAATAGGTAATAACTAGGAAACAAAGAATCCAGTCTGATCAGAAATGCCAACAAGGCTAAATATAAAAGTTGAAACTAAAGCAAATTTTGGCATGAATAGCCATTTTCAATTTTTTTTTAAGTCTAAGGGCGCAGTAATTAAATTTAAACTAGTTGTGAACAGATTTTCATTGGATCAAATGAGATGTCTATCAATTTAAATATTTCAGTTTGAATGAGATTATTTATGCAAAGCATTTTTACAGTTCCTAGAACTGTAATTATTATAATTATGTAGAATCACCGAGTTTAAAAATTTTCCTTTTATTTTAGCTGTTAAATGCAAATAAACATGAAATAATAAAAATATTATTGTTAAAATAAACTAGAGTTGTAAACTATATTTACTTCAATCATTTAAATTATATTATTTTCTTCAAATATGTAAACCTATTAAGTGCACCTACATACATCTGCCATATATAATTATGTGTTCTACAATGCTTTCTAAGGAAAGTACTGGCTGCATTACAATGCACTTTGAAATCATCATTATTATGAGATATTCTTACATGGACATGACCATGATTTTGAAAAAGAAAGCTATAAAGTCTTTAAAATCAAGCGTGGGTACTTTCCGAACCCAGCTCACCCATGGCTTTTTCCTCAGACTTGAGCACTTCTGTGGGCTTGTGTTGCGCTTCTGCAGTAGCTTCTGCTGCCTTTGAATCTGTGCTTTTGGCACTTGTAGATTTTGATAATTCTGATTCTGAAGATTTCTGGGACAACTGAAGCTGAATGGTAAACTTCTCATGCTACAAAACATAAAAATAAAAGTGAAATATCTATGAATGAAATCAACCCTAGTGATGGCAGAATCACAAAAGAAGGAAAAGATTTTTTACCTTAAGAGCTTCTTCAGGGACCCTCATTTCTCCTCGAACTACAGTAAAAAGATTTGTATGTAAACGGGGCTAAGGAAGTATATAACTTCAAAATTCAAGAACTGAAGCTAAAAGCACTCATAAAATATAATTCAGAAATTATCCTATATCAAAGAGTAGAGCAGAATCCTATATATCTTTTAATATTAAATGATAAAATATATTTACAAATATAAAAATTCTCATTTTTAAACACTAAAAATCTTAAAACCCAGCAAGTATTTCTAACTTTAGGTAGCATTGGTCTTCTAGAAGCAAGTAACTGGGTAATTAAAGAGAGCACAAAAACATTTTTAATTTTCACAAACAATATGATATGAATGGGATGAAGAAAAATCAGTTGGATCAAATTATACTGATAGCTAATCACAAAAATATAAAAGAAGTGTCTCATAAGTGATTACTCAACAGCAAATTTTGAAGTAATTTGATTATTCAGACTTTCATAAGCGCTGAAAAAAACGAAGTTCATTTTTCAAGTGCGAAGGAAATATTATCTTAGGATACATATAGCAACCACAAGTACCCCTTTTCTCTATATATTGCAATCAGGATCATATTATCAAACAGCAATTCTATACAGATTAGAACCAAGTGGTAGATAAAATGAATGCTTTCATTATTATGCCCAAAAGAACAATGCCTCTGTTTATTAAAAAGATCTATTCACTATAGAGGTCACATTTCTCACCATTACTTAACCCTGTAATAAAAGGACCTTTATAACCATGTACTAAGTCCTACTTTTTTTTTTTTCCAATTCAAAAACAGTCACCAATTACTTCAAGGGTAGAAAATCATGACTACTTGGTATGTATGTGTGGTGGGGGCACTTCCCAAGCATAATGTAAGTAATGACCTTTTTTTGTGTGGTACTAGGGATAGAACCCTGGGGAGCATTCTACCTCCAAGCGACATTCCTAGCCCTATTTTTTATTCTTTATTTTGAAACGGGGTCTTACTAAGTTGTGTAGGGCCTCATTAAGTAGCTGGCGCTGGCTGCAAACCTGTGATCCTCCTGTCTCAGCTTCCCAAGTACTGGGATTACAAGCATTCGCCACCATGCCCAGCTTGTGATAAACTTTTTAACAGTCTAATGTTAAAATACAAACTCGGAAATGTTTAGAATTATAAAGGAGCTTTGTAGAATATCCTGCTAAATCCCATTCCATTAATGCTTCTTCCTGTTCTACGCGTAAAGAACTTGGGTAATGCAAACATTGAACCCCAAACAAGAATCTATCTATGGAATCCCAGTTCAAGGCTTTCTTATCACTTTACGTTGTTGCTTTTAGCTTTAAAATATTAATTTTTTTCCTTTCTGGCCATGTACATAAGCAGATACATATTTGCTGGTACATATGAAATTGTATATCTTATAACAAAGTATACATAATATAAAATAATGTCTGGTAACTTTGTTTGAGCCTGAAGAAATTCATTAACACCTTGAAAAGATTCGCAGCATTCCTATTTTTCCAGTGGAAATAATAGCACTTTTAAAACATTGAGACATTTCTATTTTTCAGTGGAAAATAAATTATTTTAGCATAAATGATTTTAGCCTGTGATGAAGGCTAAAGGTCAGGTTTACCCCTGGGAATGCTGGAAGGTTACTCCCCAGGGATAGTCTGCCATACATACATTTCAGGCCAGGGAGACATTGAGAGGGCCATCCTTCTCAAGTTCAGAGGTTCCTATGTGTGGAAATGAAGATGATCTCAAGAATCTTCTTGTTTAGGTCATGAATTCACCAGAGAACGATGGTGTAACTATGAGGTTTTGAGACTGCTCTAGCCCCAGTGCTGACCTCCAAAGCTACCATTTTCTTAGTGGTACAGACTAAGATGAGTTGTCTCTAACTTGTTAACCAAGAAAAATGACAAACTGAGGCTTTTGTGGTATTGTTAACTTACAAATATTTAAATTCTTATTTAATAAAAATCACAAATTTAACCAGGCATGGTGGCCTGCAATCCCAGTACTTGGGAGACTGAAACAGGAGGATAACAGGTTTGTGGTCAGCTTCAACAACTTAGCAAGACTCTCAGCAACCTAGAGAGACCCTGTTTCAAAACAAAAAGTAAAAAGGGGGCTGAGGGTGTAGCCTGGAGATAGAATGCCTCTGGCTTCAATCCCTAGTACAAAAAAAAAAAATCAAAATTTTATGTTATTTCACCACTTCTTTTTATAAGACTATGCTTGCTATTCTAAATCATCTCCTGCTCAACTTATTTAAACAAAGTTTATCTAAAGTAGGCTCATGGAAACTCACCTGCATAATGGTAATGTGCTTTTAGATACCTCCCTTTTATCTTAATGATAATTAAGGCTAAAAGAAGAGCAAAATCTTATAGTTTTAGTTAGCCCCAGGGGTATGTCCTTAAAATACAGAGTATCAGATATTGTGAACATATCTTTAAAAAATCATTTATAGCCAGGCATGGTGGTGTATGCTTGAAATCCCAGTAGTTGGGAGGCTGAGAGAGGAGGATCATAGGTTCGCGGCCAGCCTTATATACTTAGTGAGGTCCTGCACAACTTAGTGAGATCCTGTTTCAAAATAAAGAATAAAAAATAGGGCTGGGGGCATAGCTCAAAGGTAGAATGATCCTGGGTTCCATCCTCAGTACCCCCCCCAAATCATTTAAAAGTCATTAAGTTGCTCTATTTGGGAGATACTGATCATAAGAAATTGGGAAAAATTCCTTTTTAAAATTCTCCTGATATTATATAATGAGCTCTTAATGGTGGGGATGATTTCAAGTAACAAAACATTTTAAAAAGCATTGTAAAGCGGACATGGTGGCGCAGGCTTGTAATCCCAGTACTTGGGAGGCTGAGACAGGAGGATATAAAGTTCAAGGACAGCCTCAGCAAGCAGTAAGACTATCATCAACCTAGTGAGACCTTGTTTCAAATTAAAAATAAAAAATTAGGGCTGAGGGTTGTAGTTCAAAGATAGAAAGTGCCTCAATTCTCAGTACAAAAAAAAAAAAAAAAAAAAAAGCAAAGGCACTGTATTCACAAATAATTTAGATGAATACTAATATACTCTTTCCTGAAAAACTGTATCACTTGCCAAATAAGAGAGAACACATGATTAAAATTACTTCATACAAGAATGAGAAAATGCATTTTTATAAATACATATATTTTATATGTAACTTTAAATAAATATAAGAAAGTAATCCTTAAAAATTACCCCTTAAGGTACACAAAAACCTTTTTGCATCTTCTCACTAGCAATATGGGAAATTTCATTTATTTAACTATAACTGATACAAAAATATACAATTATGCCAAATTAGATGCCACACTTGACAGGCTCCAGGAGGTGCAAAGGTTTAAAATGTTAATGGCAGAAACTCTTCCAAGGGGGAAATTTTAATCTTGTTATTTACTTTTGTCATACTTGGAAAATATCATTTTATTTTTTGTAGATAAACATCTTGCCAACTTATAGAAGATCATGTTCTATAGGAACGGTTTTCAAACAATTGTTTTAACTCTTCTTCTAAATCACTTAATCCTTTCATTCAATAGTTCATCTATTAATCTCTTAAGTTTGGTTATTTTAAGCTTTAAGAAATTTCATATATTTATGAAATTTATAAAACATGTTCTGATTTGTAGAGGATATCAACCACATTAATTACAGAAATTTTTAATTTCTTTGAAAGAAGAGTCTTTCATTTGTGTGTTTGCCCCCCATTCCCTTGACCACTTTAGCAGCCATTATCTGGCTTGCCCAGCAAACCATGACACAAATAATTTAAAAATATTTGGGTTTTGTTTTTACCATGTTTCCAGTATATGGTTATCTTAATCATTTTGTGGACCACTGTGCAATAACAGACAACTTCTCTGGGAAAAGATATAAATCCCAATTTTAGAAGAGAAGGTGCCAGGCGTGGTGGCGCACACTTGTAATCCCAGCATTCGGGAGGCTGAGACGGGAGGATCCAGGTTCGGGGCCAGCCTCAGCTACTTAGTGAGGCACTCCACAACTTAGTGAGACCCTGCTTCAAAATAAGGAATAAAAAATAGGGCTGGGGGTGTAGCTCGGAGGTAGAATGCCCCTGGGTTCAATCCCTAGTACCGCAAAAAAAAAAAAAAAAAGAAGAGAAGGTACTAGGTTCTTTACTTATAATAACTTACACAATGGGAATTACGTTAAGGAAGGATCTTGAGATTTAAAGTAATGGCAATGTTTAAGCATTTCCTTTAAAGTGTAGCCATGCAAACACTCTGGTTTCCTCCTATTTCAGGAGTGGCTCTTTCCCAGTTTTTTTTTTTTTTTTTTTTAATTGCTTCTTCATCTCACCCACCTCTTGATATTGCAATGAACCAGGTTTTAGTACTTAGACCTCTTATAATCTATACATACTGACTCACTTAGTCTCAAAGTTTTAAATATTATTTATACAATGAAAATTTCTAAATTCTCATAGCCTACACTTTTCCCCTGGATTCAACTAATATATCCACCATGTCCAAAATCAACCTCTCAGACTTCTGCTCCCAGACAAGATGAATGAAGTAAAAGGAACCAGATTTACCCTCCTGAAATAACCAAAAAATGGGCAAACATATGGTTTACTAGAATTTGGCATCGGGTTACAAAAGACAATGATCCATGATAGAGGGAAAACAAATCAAACTGAGTCTAGTCAGTGTCCTAACACAGTACCCTTAGAGAGTTTCCAGGTCACACTGAGAGGAGTAATCCAGGCAGAGCCCGGCTGACTTCCTCAGGTGTGAAGGGAACAAAGTTGAGGGACTTAATACTTAAGCTGCATAGAGAGAATTCCAGAGACCATCAGAGGGTTTCACTGAACTACCTAGTTGAGACTGATCGGCTTATGAGAAAACTACCCAGGGCTGGGGTAAGAGCCACCTGAAAGTACTAGAGGTAACAGTGCCCAGTTCTCACACAGGGATAGAAATAGAGCCTGCACCCAACAGCCAGGCTAGAAAACCTCAAAATTCATGAGCCACTGGGTAAAGCAGAAGTCCATGAACTTTTTCTGTAAAGAGACAGTAAATATTTTAGGCTTTATGGGCCATGATCTCTATGGTAAATATTCAATTTTGCTGTGGTAGAATGAAAACAGCTATAAAAATATGTAAATTATCACACAAGGCTATATTGTAATAAAACAGTCTGAAAGCTAGATTCACTAACCTGTAGAGTTAGTAAGGTTTCAAATTAGTAGTGAGGAATAATTAGCCTAGATTAATCACAAAAGCCCAACACATCTTAAAAGAAGATCCAACAGGATAAAATTGCACCCAAGTAACTTGTGTCCAGAATAAACCTCAAAAATATTTACAGATTTCAAAACTATGCACAAAATATTCAGCAAGGTGAAATTAATGGCAGGAGCTAATAAAAAATATCATGCATAAAAAATTGAAATAAATCCAGAAATGATAAAAATGTTAACAAAGTTGTTACTTAAAATAGTTATTATAATCATAGTCTATATGTTCAAAAGGTTAAATAGAAATCTGTAACGTATGAAAAACAAAATCCAGTTCAAACTTCTAGAGATGAAAACTACATTGTGTGAGATGAAACATATACTAAATGGGTTAAGGTAGATTACATATTGGGAAAAAAAAGATTAGTGATATTAAAGACAGCAATAATAGTCATCCAAGACAAATTACAGAGGGATAAGATAATAAACAAACAAACGAGCTTCAGTGAGCTTTGGGATAACTTCAAGTGCTTAATATACATTTAATTGAAGTCCTGATGGAAAGTATAGAGAACAGAAAAGATATTTGAAGAAATAAAAGAGATTTTTTTTTTTATAAATTGACCAAAACTATGAGCTCATAAATCCAAAGGAATGAACAAACTCCAAGTACAAAAAAAATGAAGAAAACTGCATCAAAGCAAATCATGATCAAACAGCTCAAAAACCAGAAATGAAGGGAAACAATGAAAGGAAGAATTCAATGGAGCAAAGTCTTGAATAAACTAGAAGAAAAGAAATGTTAACCTAGAATTCTATACTCAGCAACTAACTAACAACTAAGGGCAAATGCTTTTCCAGAAAAGATGGGAGAACTCATCATCAGCAGAGTCATGCTACAAGAAATATTTTTATTTTATTTATTTATTTATTTATTTATTTATTTATTTGTTTGTTTTGCGGTATTGGGGATTGAACTCAGGGGCATTCTACCTCTGAGCTATACCTCCAGCCCTATTTTTTATTCTTTATTTTGAAACAGGGTCTCACTAAGTTGTGGAGAGCCTCACTAAGTAGCTGAGGCTGGTTGCAAACCTGGACCCTCCGGTCTCAGCCTCCCAAAAGCTGGGATTACAAGTGTGCGCCACCTCGACCGGCTTATAAGAAATACTGAAGGAAGAGAATGACGCCAGATAAAATATGGGTCTATGCAAAGGAATAAAGAGCACCAGAAAGGTTGGCTTCACAGGTATAAGATAATAGTATACCAAGTTAAAAATGTTATTCTAAAACTAAGTCTCTTTAAATGACTGACTTTTCACTCAGAACAATGTAGTATGAAATTTGTCACATGTAAAATCATGACTACAGCACAAAGATCAGGACAGAGAACATCAAAGTATACTACTTTAATTTACTTATACAGCATGTGAAATGGCAGTCAACTGAAGATGTAAACTTAAGTTGAAGATATAAATCTAAAGCTACCATTAAAATAGCTTTAAGGAACCGTGGTGGTGCACGCTTTTAATTCTAGTACTCTGGAGGGTGAGAAGGGAGGATCAGAGGTTCATAATTAGCCTCAGCTACATAGTGAGGCCCTCTGCAACTTAGTGAGATCCTGTTTCAAAATAAAGAATAAAAACTAGGACTAGGGGTATAGCTCGGAGGTAGAATGCCCCTGAGTTCAATCTCCAGTACTGAAAAAAAAAAAAAAAAAAAAATTCTTCAAGGACAAAGCAAATCTACAATTAGAGCCTGATATTTCAATATCTCTTTATAATTTAAAGAACAAATAAAAAAAATCAATAAAACATAGAAAACTTACTACCAAGCCCACTTAGCCTAATAAGCATTTATAAAACATTCAATCCCAAAGCAGCAGTATGCATGGCCTTTCTGAGTTCATATGGAACATTTACCAATATAGTCCAAATTCTGGGCCACAGAACAAGTCTCAATAAATTCAAAAGGATTTGAGACATGGCAATTATGCTCGCTGACCATAATGGAGTTAAATTAGAAATCGGTAACAAAAGATGTCTAAAAAGCTCTCCAAATATTTGGAAATGAAATAACATACCTATAATCCATGTCTCAAGAAGACTTTAAAAAGGACAATTAGAAGGTATTCAAAACATTAAAGCAGTATTTAAAGAAATTTATATCACTAAGCACCTGTATTAGAAAAGAAGGTCTCAGCCGGGCGTGGTGGCGCACGCTTGTAATCCCAGCATTTGGGAGGCTGAGACCGGAGGATCCGGGTTCGCGGCCAGCCTCAGCTACCTAAGTGAGGCACTCCGCAACTTAGTGAGACCCGGTTTCAAAATAAAGAATAAAAAATAGGGCTGGGGGTATAGCTCGGAGGTAGAATGCCTCTGAGTTCAATCCCCAG